>BRDA01008283.1:5000-25965 GCA_036984385.1 Crenuchus spilurus | reverse complement strand
TCTCTCTCTCTCTCTCTCTCTCTCGTTGTCTTGTTCTCTCTCTGTCTCTCTCTGTCTTTGTCTTGTTCTCTTCTCTCCCCCCCTCTCTTTCTCTCTCTCTCTCAGAGGAGGACATGTCTAATGTTCAGATCATGTGTGCGTGGTGTCAGAAGGTTGGAGTGAAGCGCTATTCTCTCAGTATGGGCTCAGAACTGAAGAGTTTCTGCAGTGAAAAGTGTTTCGCAGCTTGCCGTCGTGCATACTTCAAACGAAACAAGGTAACGACACATCACCCGGCAACGTCTCCCACTGTCCTTTAAACCAATCGGGCCCTCTCACTTCCTTCTGCTCTAACCTTCCTGCACATGCTCAGTGTCAGTGCCAACTCAGTGCCTCGTTCAGTCCATAAATGTCTGGCCACACATGTATCGGAGTTGTGGAGTGAGGCTCAGAGTGCTGAACTAGGATCAGTTTATTTGACTATATTAACTACTGCTGGGCAAAATGAACAAAACATTCAAGCAGAATACTGCACAGGTCAGATTGTTGTCATTTTATAACTTCACAACTTCATCAAAGTTATCAAAATGAGCACAGGTTTGACCACCTTTAATAACATACAGACTATTGATGAACCAGTTTCAGTGTGTGAAATCAAGTGCCAGTCTACCAGCACTTGTCATTTACATGAAGCACATCTTAATTCATACTGATTTCTTGCTGGTGTCTGTACAACTTATCAAGAGCAAAATGTTCAGTTTGTGAAAGATCAGTTTATGATCAGATTTATCATAACTTTAGTGAATAATGGACAATAAATTCAATAAAAATAAAAAGATTCTGGCTCCAAAGTGGTCACTTAACCCTCAGGAATCAGATCACAGGGCTGTTTTAAAATGTCTCAGCATTGTCGTCAACTTCTGCCAAAAGTGATGGCTTGAAAGTCTGTAGTAGTTTATGTTTGATGTTGATAGACCAAATAAAAATTGAGAAATTCTCATTTTTAAAGGGTTTTTTTTTTGCTGTAAGTAGTTGTATTAGCTTCATTTTAGCTCAGTTTCCATTACTTGTTCTTTCTTAAAATCTTTAAAATACTCAATTATGTGTTTTTATAATAAAACAGTCAGATTTTGTGTTTTGGCTCCAAATGTTGATATTTTATTTCAGAGTGAAAAATAAATCTCACAGGTGATGTTATTATAAAAACATGCCAAACATTGGTAAACATGTTTAATGTGGTATAAAAAGACAAAATAAATTTTTGATTTTTGAAATCTAAAAATTGCAATAAAATTACCAACAATACTAATTAAAAAATTGATGCAATGAAATAAAATGTTGATGAAATATGTTCTCATTGCCCAGCTGTATTATCATCTTATATATATTGTCAGAGGAGAAGGTCCAAAACCCTCACTCTTAATCAAACTGTTGGTACATGTGTCTCTAGATTGTCAATTCTATATTCTCAATTTTTGATACACTTTAAACAAGTTGACGATCTGCCTCCTGACATGATGTGTATTAGTGAAAATGCACACCATCATCAGGCAGTGTGCGGGTCTGCTGCAGAGGCAGAATCACTTTGAGAAGTTGGCATGGCATGCGCTGTTCCTCAGAGATTTTAGCCTTATTTCTGCGCTGGAGTGAGAGTGGAGTACTGACTGTGTGCTTTCTCTCTTATACCTAAGCTGGGATATGTAAGGAATTGCAATGTAAGTATTCTTACATTCTCCCTTTTGCCTGTGTGTGTTAGAAATCTCTTCCATTTAGATCTGTTCACTGTCTGCTAGCGATTCTCTTTCTCTCACAGGCACTCATACTGTCAAGTGTTCACACACACACACACACACACACACACACACACACACACACAAAAACTATTGCATGATCCCACATCCAAACACACAAATACAATCTGGCACAAACATTTGCACCCCACTGCCCCCTTTAATGCCTCCAACATGTTTTTTCTCCCCACATACAGTCCTGCTAGAAAGTTCATGAACTCTTTAGAAATGTCTGTGTATCTGTGTAAATGTGACCTCAGATGTAATCAGATCTTTTTTCTAAAACTAGATAAAACATTTCAACCAATAACACAAAGCTATCTATTAGTCATCCATTTGTTTAGCAAAGCGTTTATAACATTTAATGCCTTTGTTGGTGTATGAGAAGCTTGGCTTTCAGTAATTGGTGTAATTTAGTAGCAATAACATCAAACAAATTTTTTTTGGTGACTGTTGATCAGTGCTGCACGTTACTTTGGAGAAAGTTTGGTTCAGTCCTACATATAAAAGTGATTCAACTCTGTACTACTGGTGGGATTCTGGTGTGTTTTTAGGTGCTGTCACATCGTTAAAATAAGAGGCATCAGGTGCACAAAAGAAATTCTGTCTATCTGATCCCAGTTCCAGTACTGAGTTATTGCATTTTATATTTAAACCTTAACTAAACCTGTCTTTTTTGTATGAATTGACCTGTGCTGTGTCTTTCTGCCTGTGTTTTGTAACAGTAAGGCATTTGATTGTTTTGGTTATGTCAGGAATATTGAAGAGGCTATTATTGTTGTTGGGATTTCTTGCACAAATGGCTCTTTTTAGGTCCCTCCACATTAGGTTCACTGGATTCTGACTTGGTCATTCTGTAATGTTACATTTCTTTATGCTTTAACTGTTCTTTTGTAGACTTGCCTTTGTGCTTATGGTCATTGTCTTGCTGCGTGACTCATGGTTATGCTTCAGCTGAAGGACAGATACCTGGACGTTTTACTGTAAAATTAGCTGTTACACATCACAGGCCCATCAATAATGGCAAGCTGTTCTAGACATTTCCAGCATGTATGACTCATTTTCTGAGGTCTTCTGAAATGTCCCTGAATCTAAGCATGGCTTACTTTCATAAACCAGACTTTGATAGTGAAGACTCAGGTGTATGTTCTTGCAACAAAGAAGGACTGCAGAGCTTTCATCTGATCACCATCCCATTGACTTCAGTTGCCCTTTCAATCAGAATCACATGTTGGTTCAAATGAACTGATACTAGAGATATACAAAGGCATTTAACAGTGGATCAGTTTACTCGACAACAGTAAAAGCATATTATTTTGTGATATTTGTTTAACTGGGTTCTGCTGATCTAGTCTTAGATTAAGATCTGATCACATTTGAGGTCAAATTTACACAGATGTCCAGAAATGTCCTAAAGTTTCTAGTGGTACTGTAAATGGAAATACAAATGGAAATCTATGTCATATCAGCAATGCATGTGTTTCTCGGTCTCCTCCGTTTTAGACTTCTGAGCAGTTAACATGAGTGTGTACACGAGTATACCCCAAATGGACACTTTTGAACTAAATGACTGGCCGGTTTGTACAGCATCATTAAAGAGCTCAGAAGCTCAGTGTGAACAGAGCTGGTGTGTGAGGTCAGGACTGACGTAAGACAGAAAAAATCACTGGTGTATAATTTGTGAAAAGGTGTGAAACATCACACGGGTGATGAAAGTTTTATGTTTTGTTGTGTCTGTGTTTTGTGGCTCTGATACGGCAATGAACAAGCAAAGTACCATCTTGTTTTTGTGTTTCATGCCCATCATTTTGAATTGGGTCCTGTCACCCCTCTTACCTCCCACTTTTATCTCCCAATACACTCACCTGGAGCAGCTGCTCTAGGAAAGTCAACAGCTTGATTTTCAAAGCTCCGTAAAATACTGAATGCACACACCACGGAAGTGTCTGCTGTTATATTACGATAGCTAGAAGGCCGTAAGTCCCTCCCACACTACGATCTCAGACCAGCTGGTAATGTGCCAGCAACAAAACAAAGACTGATATGACAAACATGTGTTATAGTTGAATGTCTATATGCGGTTCTCTCTCATTCAAACTGATGTATTTGGCTTGTGAGAATCAGCTTTCTTCAGATTTTCTAGTCCTGTTGTAAGTTTCTTGTCTGCAGCATTTATTTAGTCAATTATGAGACTCAGGTCTAATTGTCTCTTTCAAAATTAGATTCATTAAACTTTTGCGTGTTCAGAATTTTGTGGACATGCAATGTACATGTACCTAAACTCAAAAAAGCTGGACTCTGGTGGTGTGGTATGTCTAAAAATGTTTTTTTTTAGCTGTGGAGAGAACTTAGCTGGCTAACACTGAAAAAACTACTTTAGAGTTACTTTCTAAATGGTGACAACCCCAGATTGTACATATAACACTGGTGCTAACAGGCTAAAATTTCAAATTATCAAATTATTTTGGGAATGTAAGAATGCTTACATGAAGTTGTTTCAAAGAAATATTATACAGTGTTGACTTACGAGTTTAATTTGTTCTGTGAAGTAGCTCGTAAATAAATTTGCTTATATATCAAATAGGGGTGCAGGAAAAAATTGCTTTGAGCTCGAATCGCGTTTCTAACATTGAATGATTCAGAATCGATTCTCGTTTTCAAAAAATCTATTTTTTTTGTGGGTGTGGATGTGCCTTCTCAGCCACCGTAGTGCTAGGCAAAACAAGGAAGCAGCGTGGGCTATGTACAGGCATGCAAGCCAAGCCGCGGTCTTTGAAAGCAACCATTTGAAAACACTTTGGATTTTACCGTCAACCCGGCCGGGTAAGAAAGGGCTTGACATGACTCATGTGATTTGCAGAGATTGCAACGGTAAAGTAACGTATTTCATTCGTATTTGAAAGAATCTGAAAAAAATCAATTTGTGACCACAAGAATCGATTCTGGATCGATTCGCTTGATTCCCAAAGATTCGCAGCCCTAATATCAAGTTAAATTTCCCCATTAAAATTAATTGAAATGCTATTGTTTCCCAAAAATCACACCAATTTTATAAATAACAAATTATGAATTAAAAATAATAATACATAATAAAAGAGAATGTAAATAAATAAGCTGTTTTTATTAAGTGTATTTACCTTGAAGATCAGACATTCTTCATGTTCTTTTTCACTGAATTTTGCCTTTTTTGCCACACTTTCCTCGCTTTTTGTTTAAATATAAAATCCTGTCCAAAGAGCTTTGTTTCTTCATCCATTTCAAATTGTTTAGAAAAATAGTTGTTGAAGTTTGTTTGTGCAGCATTATCTCTTCTTCTATGCACTGATCTTAGCACTCACTCATGCTTAATATTGACTCCTAGTGGCAGGTGGCGGAAACTCGCTCATAACTCAGATCTCGGCTCGCAACATAAAGCAAAACAAATCGGCTTGTATCTCTGGAAAATTTGTATGTTGATTCACTCGTAAGTCAAGGTTCCACTGTATTATGATTTTTTTACCAAATGTATGGGTGATCCATGAAAATAGGAGGTGTCAGGCTAGTTCAGAACAAATGAAGTCCTGTCTATCTGATCTCAGTTCTACGACTGATTAACTTAACCTGTTGCTTTTTATATGAATTGCCTATGTTGTGTCTTTCTGCCTGGGATTTGACTCCTGCTTTGTTGACACTTATGCACTTAAACATGACATCTGTCTGACTCATGTGTCCACATATTACAGTCAGTACTGTTTGGACTGTTTGTAGCAGGTTTTACTGTTTTGGAAGTGTCAGAAAGATTCAAGAGGCTAATGGCTGCATTACCATGTAGTAGCCTTAATATCAGCAATCATCAGGTTGAGATTCCCAATGGAAAACCAGTTCCAATCAGTGGTCATTAGTCATCCAGAAACTGTTTGTCTATGTAGACTGGTTGCTGGCT
Organism: Crenuchus spilurus; assembly: GCA_036984385.1. Lineage (NCBI taxonomy): Eukaryota > Metazoa > Chordata > Actinopteri > Characiformes > Crenuchidae > Crenuchus > Crenuchus spilurus. The sequence goes on along the minus strand of BRDA01008283.1, from coordinate 20,274 downwards.
TTAGCTTTATAAACGGTATGCTGAAAATGACCAAACAGTTCCACCCACTCTAGAGTTTCATTTAGGACAGGCCTGACTTCAGGCCACTCCTCTATTGAGTGTTCTAGGAATGGTAAGAACCCAAAGAGCCTCTGTTTGGTGTTTTGAAAGGACAGTGGTGCTGACAGCCTGTCTGTGGGCAGTAAAAATGAGAACTATGGTATCAGTGTCAACTCAAAAAACATTCCACAGTCATTCAATACTCTCTTCACCTCTTTCCTCCTCTGAACTCAGAGAAAGAATAGAGAGGAAGCTGAAGAAAGAGTACGGGAAGGAGACAGAGAGAGATCAGAACAGTACAGATGTCTTTCTGTCTTACTGACTCCTGAAATATTGAAAGTGAGACAGGAGGAATGCATCTGCCGAAGTCATTAGTTCAATTGCTGTTTACTTGAAGACGGTTCAAAGAGCTGATTAAAGGGGAATTCTCATTTTGAAACTGCTGTATAATTAATTTGTTAAGATTTAAACAAAGTCATTCAAAATGGTTTGTTATGAAGTGTGTCGTTCTAGAGAGACTCTTTCATAGTGTCTGTGATAGGAACCAGATGTCTGAAAAAGGAAATGTTTCTAGAAGCAACTGTAGAGAAAGTTATTACATGAAATACAAAATACATTACCCCACCAAACCTCGAAAATTACAAAAATTGTGAAATGTGCTTTCTATCCAACTGTAAAGAAATATGAATCAATAAGTATCTACACTACCATTTTGCATAAATCCACTACAAGTGATTGTATTAAATAAAATGTTTTGTAAAGCTTGAATTCTACATTAACAGCATAGTTTTACACAAGCAGATATCTTACATTTTAGTTGGAAATACATATCTTGATAAAGGAAAGAAAGATAAAGCCAAGTCATCATTCAGTAGGTCAACTACTAGAATTATATATATATATATATTATTTCTAGGTTTTTGCAATTTTTATCCCCTTCCCAATGCAGTGGTAGCCAATTAACCCATCCCCTCCATTAGGCCTCTCCCCATCACTTTGCAATGTCCCTGATTCTAGGAGGGTGCAAGCAAGCATAAGCCTCCTCCGTTGCATGTGATGCAGCCACCGCTTCTTTTTCGAACCACTGCTGATACACCGTCACTGGAGAGCCTAACGCGCTCAGAGGAAAGCACACTGGGTCCCCAGCTCTGATTGGACCAATCAGTAGACGCCTGACTACGTGAAAGTGATAGGGAGAGTGAGAGCGCCATCTACCCGCCCAGAGAGAGCACGGACAATTTTTTGCTCTCTTGGGCCCCGGCTGTTGATGGCAAACAGCATGACCGGGATTCGAACTTGCGATCCTCGGGTCATAGTGGTAGCGTCTTTGTCCACTGAGCCACTCGGGGCCCTCAACTACTAGGATTAAATAACAAACACAAATCAGATGCCAATTACCTTTCAAATGCTTTTTGGCTTGTTTGTTTATGTATTTAGGTTTTATAACAAAGTAAAATATTTTTTCTTAGGGTAATTGACCACTAATAATTTTATAATGGTTCTTTCTTTCTTGTAGGTGATTAATAAACTCTCAACAGGCAATCAGTAACACATTAACAAAATGTCAGTGAAATAGTAATAAATCATCTGAATACATTCAAGTAAATATCTTGTCTACATCCATCTTACTTACATTAAGGTGACCATCACCTTGACCTTAACCTCACCTCAAAACGTATAACCTTAATCTCAACCAGAAACCTATTCCTAACCTCAATCTGGCCCTAATCCTAACTGTAAAATTAACTGCAACCTAAAACCTAATCTTATCTCTCACTCTAACCCTAAACTTAACCTTAAACTCTAAACCTCACACTGGCCCTAACACTAACCTTAACCTCAACCTGGCCCTAATCTTAACTGTCACCCTAGCCCTGACCCTAAACTTAACCTCAACCCAAACTCTAATTCTAAATTTCATCTTAGCCCTAACCTTAACCTTAAACCAAAATCTAATCCTAACCCTCACCCTGGCCCTAACCCTAAACCTAACCTCAACCCAAAATTTAATCTTAACCCTCATCCTGGCCCTAACACTAATCTTAACCTCAACCCAAACCCTAATTCTAAACTTCATCTTAGCCCTAACCTTAACCTTAAACCAAAATCTTATCCTAACCCTCACCCTGGTCCTAACCCTAAACCTAACCTCAACCCAAAATTTAATCCTAACCCACACCCTAGTCCTAACCATAACCTCAACCCGAAACCTATACCTAAACCTCAACCCAGCCCTAACCCAAACCTTAACCTGAACCCAAACCTAATCTTAACACTCACCCTGACCCTAATCCTATTCATAATCTTAATCTCAACCCAAAACTTAATCCTAACACTAATCCTAACCTCAACATAAAATGTAATACTCACCCAAATGTCAATCATATCCCTAAATTTAACCTCAACCTAAAACCTAATCCTAACTCTCACCATAATCTCAAACTACTAATTCACTTACAGAATGTAGTAAACAGCAGGTCTAAAAATTAAAGATACAAGTTCATCTTCTCAGGATATGTTAACACGTACAGATCAGGCTCTTCAAATAAAGTCAAGAAAAACATCAGTTCAGCAGATTGTCAGCAGATTATCTACTAAATGTATTCCAGATACTTCACTACTACTCTATTATTCAGTTGTTTCATCTACATACACTCCTGATCAAAATCTTAAGACCAGTTTAAAAAAAATTGCATCTTGCACCATTGGAGCTTCACGATGCTAAAAGAAGAAATCTGCACAAGAGACAAAGTTTTAAGCCGCCAATTTTTTTAAAACTGCATTTTCACTCAAACTTGATTTTTTCAGCTGATCAAAAGTTTAAGACCATAGCCTTTAAAAGCCAAAATCTGAACAAAAATTTGGATTCCATGTAATTTTCTGTCAAGTATTTACACTGTTAAGACCTCCTGATGGCAAAAGTAAAAAAGCTCACTGATTGAACGTGGTAGGATTGTTGAGCTGCATAAGTAAGGCCTCTCACAACGTGCCATCGCTGCTGAGGTTGGACACAGTAAGAGTCATTTTGAGTTTTTTAAATGTTCCTGAGGGTTATAGAACAAAAAAGTCAAGTGGTAGACCCAAAAAAATGTCACCAGCGCTGAGCCGCAAGATCTGATTGGCTGTCTGTCAAGACACAGGATGATCCTCTACCCAAATTAAGGCCATTACTGGTGCTGACTGCAGGTTAATAACCATTAGACGGCATCTGTGAGGGAAGGGCTTCAGAAACAAAAAAACGTCTTCAAAGGCCACGTCGTCTTCTTCAGCACCACAAAACTGCCCGTTTGGACTTTACAAGACAGCATCAAACATGGGACACTGAAAGGTGAAGAAAGTTGTTTTCTCTGATGAGAAAAAACTTGATGGTCCTGATGGCTTCCAACATTACTGATATGACAAGGAGATCCCACCTGAGATGTTTTCTACATGGCACAGTGGTGGTGGTGGGGCATCATGATTTGGGGTGCTTTTTCCTTCAATGGAACAATGGAGCTTCAGGTTGTGCAGAGGCGTCAAACAGCAGCTGGCTATGTGGAGATGTTGCAGCGGGCATCGCTCATGACTGAGGGCCCTCGTCTGTGTGGTCATGACTGGGTTTTTCAACAGGACAGTGCTGCAGTTCACAATGCCTGACAAAGGACTTCTTCCAGGAGAATAATATCACTCTTTTGGACCATCCTGCATGTTCCCCTGATCTAAATCTGATTGAGAACATTTGGGGATGGATGGCAAGGGAAGTTTACAAAAATGGACATCAGTTCCAGACAGTGATGCCCTTCATGAAGCCATTTTCAACACTTGGAGCAACATTCCCACTAGCCTCCTGAAAACACTTGCATCAAGCAGCCTAAACGATTGTTTGAAGTGATAAACTAGAATGGTAGAGCTACTCATTACTGAGTCCTTTTTTTACACTTTGATTTCTGTTTTGAGGGTTTTTTTTTTTTAGCTACAGTCTTAAACTTTTGAGCAGCTCAGTTAAATTGTTGTTTTCACTTAATTTCCTGCTCAAAACTTTTTGTCTCTTGCGCCGGTTTCTTCTTATAGCATTGTGAAGCTCCACTTAGAACCTTCTTAAGATCCAGTAGTGCAAAATGCAGATTCTTGCAATTTTTTAACTGATCTTAAGATTTTGATCAGGTGTGTATTGGCAACTAATAGTGTGACAAATGTTTAAATAATACAAATGGTTAAAATCTGCATCAGTAGTATTAAAGAGCAAAAGAAAGGGGGGAAATACAAGAAAGAGACTAACTGCAAACAGAGGAGAATGAAAGTCTAAAGAGAGCAAAAGAGCACTAGACATTTCTTTTTTCCTCCAACAGCAGACGCAGTCAATGAAAAGTGCCGAGCTGGCCCAATGATGAGGTGCGGTCAGCACATTTCTCCCCAAACGTAAACATATCAATATGAATGCAGAGCCAGATTTAGCACAGGGTCCTGTTCACTGCTCACAGGAAGAGCAGCACACTCTCCAACATTTCCTCTCTTCACACTCTGACAAAAGTGTGTCTGTCTGCATTTCAGACAGGCACAACAACTTCCACACTATCCCAAGATCAGACTCATCTGATTGGCTGGGTGATATGACCAAATATCTTATCACAATATTTTTTCCATATGCAACCGCAACTCACAAAGCTTTGGGACAAATGCAAATAAAAAAACAAAGTTTTTCTTGCCATTACATTGCAGACAGTAGGATATTTCATGTTTTGTTTGGTCAACTTCATTTCAAATCTTAATATACATACATTCTTGCATTTCAGGCCTGCAACACATTTCATATTTTTTATTAAAAAATCTCCAGACATTCCCTATTGGGGACTGCAGGCATGCCAACCCAGTATTCATGCCCTCTTCTGCAGCTGCCATGTCTATGTAATGTGTGCAGCATGTGGTTTTGCATTGTCATGTTTGAAAAATGCATGGACATCCCTGGAAAAGAAATCTTGAAGGCAGCATATGTTGCTCTAAAACCTCAATGTATTTTTCTGCATTAATGCTGCCATCACAAGTGTAAATTACACAAAATTACACTGACATAACCCCATACTATGACAGACCCTGGCTGTTGTACTTGTTACTGATAACAGTCTGGATGATGCAGAAAACATCTGGAATATTGATTCATCTGAACACAATACGCATTGTCACAGAGTGAACATGCATCCCAGATGCTTCCAATCCCTATGACGTTGATGCCATTTCTGGACATGATCAACATATCATATATAGTGCCCTCCATAATTATTGGCACCCCTGGTTAAGAAATGTTGTTTGGCTTCTAATAATTTTTTTTAAATAATATAGGACAACAATGCAAAAAAGAGAAAAATCTAATCTTTAAGTGTATACAAGTGCTTATATTATTGGCACCCCTGGTGTTAGTACTTTGTACAACCTTTTTTTGCCAACAAGACAGCACTTAATTTTCTCCTATAACTCTTCACAAGATGGGAGAATACAGAAAGAGGCATCTTCATCCATTCCTCTTTGCACAACCTCTCTAAATCATACAGAGTCCTGGGTCTTCTCCTATGCACTCTCCTCTTCAGCTCTCCCCACAGGTTTTCTATTGGGTTGAGGTCTGGGGACTGAGATGGCCATGAGAGGAGCTTGATTTTGTGCCTTGTGAACCATTTTTGAGTAGATTTGGCCACATGTTTAGGGTCATTATCTTGCTGAAAGATCCAGTGATGACCCATCTTCAGCTTTTGGGCAGAGGCCACCAGATTCTGATTCAAAATGTCCTGATATTTCAAAGAGTTCATGGTCCTATGTATCATTACAAGGTTCCCAGGTCGTTTGGAGGTGAAACAGGCCCACAGCATCACTGATCCTCCCCCATACTTAACAGTGGGCATGAGGTGTTTTTCTGCATACTCATCCTTAGTGTTATGCTTACAGTGTTTGTTGCCAAAAAGCTCTATCTTGGTCTCATCTTATCAAAGCACACAGTCCCAGTTAAAATCCCAGTACTGCTTGGCAAACTCCACCCATTTATGCTTATGAGTATAACTCATAAAAGGCCATAAACCATGTATGCCTCCCAAACAGCTTGTTGGCATGTAGATAGCACCTGATGGTTGTTTGGGAGACTTCGTATCCCCAAGATGCTACCATTTGATTCAGTTCTCTTACAGTGAGCTTTGGAGAACTTTTTACTTCTCTTACCATCCTTCTCACTCTGCGTGGTGGCAAGATACACTTGCGTCCTCTTCCAGGCTTGTTTTTCACAGTTCCAGATGTTTTGAATGTTTTGATGATTACTGTGACTGTAGATAAGGGTCTGCAGGTGAGTGGATATTTTCTTGTACCCAATGCCTGATTTATGAAGGTCGACACACATCTGCCTTACTTGAATAGTGTGTTATCATGTCTTTCCCATGTTTAAGAGTGAGTAAGAGAAATAGGCCTCTGTGTAACACCATATTTAAACCCCAGGGAAACAGGAAGTGATGAATTACTAATTAAAGGTTCATAGATACTTTGATCAACTTTATAAACCACAGTAGAAATGACAAATAGTTCAAATACATTTATTTCCAAGTAATTGTTAAGGGTACCATTAATTGTGTAACAGGTGATTTTATGGGAAATATTCATTTCTTAGTCAGGATTTATTCTTTATTTTTTTCACTTGAGTTGAAGGATGCTTTTTACTACATTTTTTTTCAGAGTGATATTATGCTTCTGCAATAAAAAAAGTAATTTATTTTAAGGCTTTTTTTTAACTAGAGGTGCCAATAATTATGGAGGGTGCTGTAAGTATTAAGTGGCATTTATGCAGGTATTTTCAAATTGTAGTGCTTGACAAAGGTTTGCCAAAGTAATCCATTGCCCACATGTTTTTCTCAGCTGTTGATGAATGAAGGTTCTTGACGCAGTGTTGTCTGAGGGAGTGGAGATCACAGGTTTTCAGCTTGCCGTTTATGCACTGAAATTTCTGCAGATTTCTTGAATTGTTTAAGGATATTATACATTATAGAGGGAGAAATGTGCAAATCTCTTCCAATCTGTCTTTGAGGAGCATTGTTTTAAACACTTCAGTAATTTTCTCACACATTTGTTGACAAACAAGAGACCTTGGCCCATTTTTGCTCCCCAAATCATGAATACAATCTCCAGTTGACATCACCTGTTTGAAATCACATCATTTCACTTTTTTACTAGCCCTAACTTGTCCCAGGCCCAACTTTTTCTCAAATGTGTTGAAATGCAGGAATGAACATGTATAAACAAATGCAATGAAGCTGACCAGACAAAACATAACATTTATTGGGTTCTTACTGTCTGCAATTAAATTATATATATATATATATATATATGCATTTTCTATACTATCCCAACTTCTGATTTGGGGTTGTAATTCAGTAATAATTGTATGTTGATAATTATGTGTAATCAGTGAAAAGCCCTTAACAATCATATGTACCATATAAACCCATTTGTGAAATATTTGTAGCACTACTATGAAACATTGCTGACCATCTTGTACAACAAACAAACTTCCCCTGTCTGTTATTGTGGGGTGTGAGCCAAAATAATTGTTTAGATATGTAGATATTTGTATGAATGTGGAAATAATGTCCTGTACACAAGGCAAAGTTAGTTTGAAAACTTTGCTTTAACAGGTGGACTTTTTGCAGACAACTAAGTTAAATGTCAATGTACTATCTACACTTAGTTTTACAGTGTTGCCCAAGACTGTGGTCAGCACAGCTCCAACTGTAGTACTGGGAGCCAGTGACCTAATTATTGTTTAATTTGGGTTTAGGAATTTAACCCAATTTTTTAATTTTTGAATGCACACACACTGGTGAGCACACACAAACACACACACACATGCATACACACACACTAGGGGGCAGTGAGCGCACAAATATCCTCATGAGTGGGCAGCTGTGCCTTGCTCAAAGTCACTTAAGTAATTTATGTTTAGGGAGGTCTGTTCATTCACTCACCCCACCCCACATTTTTCTTCTGGTCTATTTTTTAGTCTTTCATGCAGGTTAATTTGAATTTATCTAGAATTCCCAAAGCTCTCCACCCCCAGCAACAAAAATGGTACATCATGAGCTAGTGTACCAAACAAACAGCCGTTCTATATATAAACCCGTACTGATAATATTAGACGTAGGACAAGAACAACATAATCACTATATGAAAAAAATCCTAAAAGGGACATTATTGATTTCAACAGTTAACATTATAGTTTTATCTGACCACAGTGTTGCGCAAACTGTGGTAGCACAGTGGACAGTCTGAGTACTATACTGGTCAGCTTTGCGGGCTTTTCAGCTCCAGCTGATCCAATAAGAGTTCTGGAAGCACATGGTGCCTGTGTTCACTTCCTGTGATCCAAAACACAAAGTTGTGTCTGAATTCAGAGCACTTGGTAATCAGTAAGGGTGCTTTACTGTACTATAGTCAAAGAAAACATTCACAGACTCACACTTGTACACACAAAACATTTTTCTACAGTCCTCTTATATCCTATACTCACATGACAGAAGCTTGAGTAATTGATACCATCTTCTCTCTCTCTCTCTCTCTCTCTCTCTCTCTGTCTCACTCCCATTTATCGCTCACACCACAAGGTCGGCTGCAACACTAAAAGATGTTTTTTGTCCATCACGTGTGAGTAAGCATCAGTGTGACTGAAACAGGAGCCGTTGCTCTGGCAGCAGCCTGGCATTTTAGTGGTAAATACCTGCAGCTGCTTTGTCTGCGAAACCCAAAACGCCAGCCGCAGCCAAGAGAAAAGACAGATCTTGTTACGTACACGTGCACATAATACATCCCAACCTACTGTCTCAACAATGAATCTCTGCAGCTTACACATACAGGTACATACTCAAAATGACCTACTCAACCAGTGCCCCAACCTTTCATCACATGAGGTGTTTTCAGATACATTAAAAAGCAGAAATGAAGCCAGCTGTGTAGAATGTTCTTCCAGTGATGGTTAGTGTTTGAACCATGGTGTACTCTCCTGAGGGGCTCATTTATTTTAGGACAGATAGAACAGGTCTGAGGATGGTGGAAGGATAGCATGGTTTGGTGAAATGTTAATGGTGTATCTGAAGAGTGCAAAGGGGCATGTGTAGGGTGAACATTCAGATGGGCACATTAATGCAACACATTCTTAATAGAATCAGACACTTTTAAAGTAAATAAATGTATACTATTAAGGGAATCCACTTGCTAATGTATGTGCACACAAGATACACTGCACCTCAATGTAGCCAATACAAAAATGATATATGAATACCCTTCTATATTAGTGTAGGCTTAGCTGAATGGGGCATGGTGATTCACTGGGAATATTGATATCTTGAATAGGTTTAGATATGAAATATGGATATATGCAGTGGTGGTTTCTGAAATGGGCGGTATGGGCAGCTGCCCAGGGTGGCACATCGTTAGGGGCAGCACGACCGGCCAGCCTCGTCCCTGCAAGGTTGTTTGAAGCGCCCTTGTGGTGACTGAGCTGGCAGAGTTAAGCTAGGTTTATATTTCACACATCGTAACTTGCGCGAGGGAACACTAACCAAAAATGATGCAATCACAGTGGCTCCACCCATGCACGTTGTGCACTTCATGCGTAACTTTGCACGTGCCACGCTTCAGCAGAATGGATGAATTTGAAGGAGCTCTTGAAGGATACTTTTCTGATTAGTGACGTTCCAACCGATCGGCCACTGCACTGTTTAGCCTGTTGAGTCTTAATGTTTTCAGTCTGTTAAAGATTGTGTTACTGATAGCAGGTAAATGTAAGTATTGTTCAGTTTCCTTTTGACTTGAATAGCAAAGCATTGTGCTGCACGTTTTTTGTATTTTTTTCTCTTGAAAAAGAAAGTAAAAACATGTTCTTCTCTAAATTAAAGTGATTTTATGGTTCCTTTGTTCCATACCATATCATGTAGCCAGTAGCACTCATCATAATTAAATAAAACATTTTTTACACCCAATCCATGTGATCGGTATCAGTTATCAGCAGCATAAAACGTGATCGGAGCATCCCTACTTGTGATACATCTATGAGAAATCATAAAGATACACAGATGCTTCAAAATGAATGTAAGATCACTACTTTCATGTAAAAAGACATCTGTGCATCTGTTACAATAAAAATAATTATATATAATCACCAGTATTCTTATAAACAGTGTTTATAGAGCTATATATATATATATATATATATATATATATATATATATATATATATATATATATATATATATATATATATATATATACAGTGTATCACAAAAACACTGTACACCCCTCACATTTCTGCAGATATGTAAGTTTATCTTTTCATGGGACAACACTGACAAAATGACACTTTGACACAATGAAAAGTAGTCTGTGCACTTTGACACAATGAAAAGTAGTCTGTGTGCAGCTTATATAACAGTGTAAATTTATTCTTCCCTCAAAATAACTCAATATACAGCCATTAATATTTAAACCACCAGCAACAAAAGTGAGTACACCCTTAAGAGACTACACCCCTAAATGTCCAAATTGAGCACTGCTTCGTCATTTTCCCTCCAAAATGTCATGTGACTTGTTAGTGTTACTAGGTCTCAGGTGTGCATAGGGAGCAGGTGTGTTAAATTTTGTAGTACAGCTCTCACACTCTCTCATACTGGTCACTGAAAGTTCCAACATGGCACCTCATGGCAAATTTGAACCCTATTTGTTTTCGCACCCATTTGCTGGCAGCAGCTCTGCATGCCGTCGCTTTAGTGTGATGTGGTTTAGTTTGTTTTGAGGGATATTAATTAGAAACAACAACAAACAAAGCCAGAATGAATGATGAACACGTGGGTGGATGCTTTGTTTTCACAAAATTAGTGGCGAGTCAAATGGACACACCAACGAAAACGAGGTGGATGAAAGATAACTGGGACAAAATTTCCCAATAATCCAAAAATTGACAATAACCCAATTAAATGATAACCAGGGCAAACAATAACCAAGGCTCCACTGTACAGTGGACTAATAAATATGAATAAAAGTACTGCTATAGGCTGCCATTTCACATCTTTCACATTTATGACAGTCATGATCAACTGTAGATCAGTTCTGAGGTGATCTCTGTATACAGATCTGTGTATAAAATGGATGCAATTGAAGATAGTGTAAATATGACTTTTCACTTAAACATTCATTCTTTGTCCATGTACTGTCTTTATTTCCTTTATTTGTTCCACAATCAGTACATACATGCACACATTAATGTTAACGTATTTCACTGAATGAGGTGCAGACGCAGTCAGGCAGGTCTTTTTTAGCAGTACTCTCCACTCACTGTTACACACACACACACACACACACACACACACACACACACACACACACACACACACAGAATAAAACATGAGTGAAATACAACTCTGCCAACTACAACGAACAAGGAAAACACACACACACACACACACACACACACACACACTCACACACACACACACACACACACACAGGCCATATGTTGAGTCTATTAGCTTGGGTGTGTTAACTCAAAGCACAGCCCAGATTAGCCCAGAAATCTGCACTTCAAAAGACCCTCCTGTACTCGCTCCTCTCCTTCTCTCCCACCATCCCTCGCCTTCTCACCCTTCTGTCCTCACTTGCATCCCCTCATCCTACCATCCATCCCCTCCTCCTTTGTCCATCCCTTTCTCCTGCCCTGTGTTTCTCAGTTTGGGTTTGTATATAGTGCAGAGATTTATTCACCCACACACAGAATTACACAGATAATTAAGGCCAGATTCTAAATGGCCAGTGTAAATTGGTTACTACAACAGGTACTGACAACAGGTACTGACTGCATCTGCACCTCATTCAGTGAAATACGTTAACATTAATGTGTGCATAGCCACAGTAGTCTGAAAAACGTATTCAGCTTGTTTTCATATCTGTCCACAACCCAACTTCACTTTGTTTCATGTCACTGCAGACAGTAAGAACCCAAGTTACTTCAAGCTTTGTCTGGTCAACTTCATTTCATTTGTCAATGTATAACGATCCCTGCATTTCAGGCCTACAACACATTCCAAGAACTAAGAACTGGTACTAAAGCAGTTCCTGAAATCATTAAAAACAATGTTTCTCAAAGAGAGATTGGAAGGGATTTGCATATTTCCCACTACAGTGCACAATATCATCAAATGATTAAACACATTTAGAGAAATTTCAATGCAAGTGACAATGCAAAACCACATGCTGCACACATTACAAAGGCAATGTTTTAGGAATGTGTTGCAGGCATTAAATGTATATTAAGAAATTAAATGAAATCGGTCAATATTTTAAGTTTATACTGTCCACAGTTAAATAAAAGTCAAAGTAAATGTAAGAAACTGCTTTTTCCATACTTTTTAAATGAAAGACTATAATGTAGGCTGTTTTTGCGGATTGTGGATTGTATTGACTGAGGAGTTAACAAAACTGGTCATATTTACATACAGCAGAGCTGCTGGAGATTTTAAACATTAGCTTAGTTCACTGTCCACTCTATTAGACACACCAACCTTGTAGATCTGCCTTATAGATGCAAAGTTAGAGACAGTAGCTCATCTGTTGCTGCACAGTTTGTGTTGGTTATCCTTAGTTACACAACACTGTTGGCTGCACATTACTGGTCGGTGTACTATTTTAAATTAAGGAGCAACTGACTGTGTCTGACACACACACCACCACCACATCAGTGTCACTACAATACTGAAAGTATCCAAATAATACCTGCTCTGTGATGGTCCTGTGGAAGAATAGGATGAAGACTAAAAAGTCTACAGAGAAACAGATGGACTACAGTCTGTAATTTTAGTGTGAGTGAGTCAGTCAGTGGAGCTGATTAAATGGAAAATGAGTGTAGATACAAGGAGGTGGTTTTAATGTTATGGCTGATCAATATATGTACAATTGATGATGTGTTTACTTTAGCATTTAATATAACTGTATTGTTTTTTTGTACAAATTAAACAATGAATTTAAATTTATTATCTACATATATTTTAGATTCTTACTGATATGGGGTAAGAGCTTTCAGATGGACAGAAACACAAACCCAAAGAGCAAATGACTGTGTGTGTGTGTGTGTGTGTGTGTGTGAGTGTGTGTGTGTGTGTGAGTGAGTGTGTGTCTGTTACCTGTCAGCGATTAAGCCCATGCTCCCACATGCCCACATGTCTTGTTGCCATGGCATTGTGACTCACTGTGAAAGGTGATTATTTCATAGCTACCAGCCAAGAGTACAAACACACACACACACACACAGACTGACTGACTGATATTTTTGATGAACACAGTGACACATTACACAGTGTTCTGTTAACCCGCTGGACAAATGCATCAGTAAGTGCAGCTCACTGTGCAGTACTCTTACCCCCTGAGTGTGATGTACACTGAGCTTACAGTGGTGGTCTACAGAAACTTTTCAGACCCATAAAGTCTAAAGATTTATGTCTAATTCTAAACATCAGAGGTGATCACTCTGTAGGTTTTGTTGGGAGGTCAGTGTCAGGATGTGTAAGTGTTCAGACTCAACTGCAGCTTTAAATGACACATATAATAGTTTTAAAACATACCATTCACTCCGTTTATCATGACTGTATATGGCATTGAAGCTGCAAAATCAGCCCATTTCTAACGGGACTTTAGCCCGGATCTGTTCACATGGAAATGTTTCAGTCTGGACGAGAACAGAATCTGCAGAACAGAAGCGTTTTTCAACCTACAGTCCTAAAACTGCTTTTTTTAATGTGGCTTTGTACAGGACAGCCAATCAGAACAGAGCTCATTTACATAGATCTGTCTTAAATTGCTTGATAAAGAGAGTGTATCACATGTCCATGTGTTTATGATTGTCTTTAGTTCATTAAGCCACACAGGCATCTGAAGTGAGCCTCAGGGGGAAAATGAAATAAAAGAAAAATGTAGGATAAGGAATATGGACGCAAAGCAATTCATTTATTTGTTAGTAGTAGGGCTGCCACAAACAATTATTTTTATAGTCGACTAATCACCAATTATTTTTAAGATTAGTCGACTAATCAGATCATACGTTAATTGAATATAAAACATACAGCTTATCGCACTAGAATGAAGCTGCTATTATATAACAGTCATTAGATTTCAGCTCTATGCTAACTAAAAATAAAAACAATTAAGACCATAGTTCATTAAACCTTTAATGAAATATGCAGCTTGTTGCAACAAACAATTATTTAACTGTTTAGCATAAAGTGTAAACATAGCACTAGGGTTGCCACCCGTCCCGTAAAATACAGAATTGTTCCTTATTTGTAAACTAAAAGTCATGTTCCGTATTGAGCCGATACGGGATGTGATTTGTTCCGTATTTTCATCAAAGGGGGAGAAATGCGATTGAACTGAGAGCGCCCTCCAAAAACAGTCACGTTATATTAAACGGACACGAGTCAAACACTAGGATCCAGCGGAGCTGCTCAATCTGGAGCCCGCCTACAATCTCGCTGATTAGTTCAGCCGTTTGTTGCTAACCTGTGATTGGCTGGCCCCGCTGTCACTTCAACTGTTTCACTGCCAAATGCCAAGAGCAACTTTTTAAACAGAGCAAGATTCAGCAGAACTCTCTGATTGTCTTTCCTCCGTTTAGTGGAGAACACGCTTCTCAGAATTCACAGCAAACAGCCAATCAGAAATTAGTAACAGATCTTATAAGTCTATGTCTATAATGTGTATCATTCTAAGTGTAATTTTATGTAAATTAGGTCTATTGACCACACATTCCAAAAATAAGTGCAAAACTGTTGGTAATGAGTTGGAGTGAAGTTTGACACAAGTTTCAGTGAAGAAATTTGCTGTTTTTAACAGTTTATTCATATTTAATAATGCATTATAATAATAAGTTGAACTTATATAGCGCATTTCTATTTTCTATTAATATTTTATTAATAATTAATATTAATATCAATGTTATTTTATTATTACTAATAATAGTAACTAGTAACGATTAATAAAATATTAATAAATATTTAAGTACTTTTTATTTATATTTGTTTATTAATATTTGTTAATAATATATATATATATTTTTTTAATGTTTATATTCCAGACCCCCCCACACACACACACCGCCCCATGGGTGTTCTTTATTTCAATATATGAAAGGTGGCAACCCTACGTAGCACTGAAACGTAACGTTAGAAAACATTAGCATTCCTAGTCAAACACA
>BRDA01008282.1:1556-28143 GCA_036984385.1 Crenuchus spilurus | reverse complement strand
TTCACTGTGGCAGTCAAGGATGGCTTCACCCTGTAAAAGTGGAAAAAGACAGTGATAAGTATGTTTTAGTCCTTTTCAGAGATCTCATAAGAGTCTCTCAGTTCTATGGTTTGTGATGATTCTTCCTTCAAGGATGCTTCATCAGTCAGAGCCACAGAAAATCTCCTTTAATAAACATACTGCCCTTTTCTCTCCGACGTGATCCAACCATACTCTGCACGACATGTTGTACTTTCTACAATGCTCAACAAAGCTCTCAATGACATATTGTTATTGGTGAAGCTTTTAAGAAGATGATCAGGATGCTGAACCCATCAGTATCACCATGAGATGGGTCCTACAACACTGACTTCTCTATGGTAGAGTCTATGTGGCATGGCTCACTGTGCTGCCCACTCTGGACTGCTTGCAGTTAAGTCTTCACTGCCCTGCTTCTCTTCAATATGCCTGTGCCAAGTTCATCACTTCCTGTAAGCATCACTGTTAAAATGAAAAACATCAGCAAATATCACAACACACACATACAGCACAGTAGTTTAAAGTGGATCAGAACTTGCCAGTATGGACCAATCAACATACCTTAGTCAGAGTTTTACAGACTGAACCGACACATTCATGTCAGTAATCTGCTGACTTCTGAAGCTGAAGTCCAGTAAACGATGCAGCTGCTCCATCAACAGAAAGTCAAGGACACCCAGTATGGCCCTGAGTTAAAGGATACTGGTCATCTTTTCCAAGTAAAGAAATGAACAACAACACAGTCATGTCACACACATCAATAACAAGTTACCACTCTGGTCTGTCATTTTAAACACACGTAACACTCTGCCCTCACCTGTGGTGTCTCTAATGTTGCTCTGACAGGATGGCTCACAGTTTACACATCTCTCAGATGTCTTTCTTTGACTTATTTGAGCATTTCTATGCTGAGGTCAGCAGGTAAGACAGACATGTTGTCCTTGTAGATGATTTCTTCCACCACAGAGAGGTCAGACCTGCAGACCAGGTGAACATTGATGTTGGACAGTCATTCTTATGATTTGAGTATTTAATATGAATGTTTTTAGTACTTTCACTGTCTCAACTTTATTCATCAGCAACCTGATCTGGTCTGTTTTCTCTGTAGACACAGGAAGCCATGACACCATCATATCAACACAGGCCTCTAGATCTGCATCTGCCAGGAGAGCTCATGATGGCATCAAGATCCCAGAGATGGACGAGGAGTCTTCAAGCACCTGTTCTATGGCTGAAGGTGTCAGCTGGGCAGACAGTGTAATGTATTTCAGCATAGTGCTGCTCCTGATGTTACACTCTTGTGTATGGTGCTCAGTTGGAGGTCATGGATGTAAAACAGATGAAGAGATGGTCACAGTCAAGATGGAGAGCTCATGATGGAAAAGAGAGCTCAGAGATGGCTGGGGAGTCTCTGAGCTCTTTATATATTTTCTCCATCAGGATCTCATTCTGGTGATAAATGGTGGAAACTAACTGCATGCTTCACTTTTCTTCAGTGGTTGGTATGGACTGCAGCCGATACCATAGCTTTCTTTTGACAGTGATGTTACAGGTCTTTGAGGGTTTCTCACTTGGAGGTCTTGGCTGTAGCGCAGGAGAAAATATCTCCAGAGTCAGGACAGAGAGCTCATAAGCAAGGATGGATTAAGGATAGTCTAGGCCTCTGGGCAAAGAGTGCCCAGGGCCCCCAAGTCCCCCCCCCCATCCAAAAACAAAAATAAATTAAATACATTTTAATGCATTAATTAATTAATTATTGACATTAATACAACCTGTCAATAACTAACCCTAACACAAGTTTTATCTTTTTATATAAGTGTCCTTCTACTCTTCTTTCTTGCAAAGTCATCCACTAATTCGTCAAACTTAAGCTGGCTAACCAAATCTGATTCAATGGCCAGAAGTGACAGTGAGTTCAGGCAGTTTTGGTGCAATCCTAAGAGTTCATTCTTAATATGAGCCAGTTTGGAGAATGAATGCTCCCGTTCACAATTTGTGATGGGCACAGTCAAAAAATGTCTAAGTGCTATGTACACAGTAAATCTGCCAGTGTTAAATCAACACTATTAGAGTTAAATTGACATGGAGAGTGTTACATTTTGACACCCTCAGTGTTAATTTAACTCTATTAGTGTTGATTTAACACTGGCAGATTTACTGTGTAGACATTTGGAAAGATTGACTGTAAATTCAAATTTATCATGGTTTTGAGCATTTTACTAGGACATTTTTATTTTTCTGTTATGAATGGTTTGTACTGTATCAATTCATCTGCCAGGCTCATGTTCAGATCTGAAGGATCTGCTGCAGCGAGTGAGTTAGCCTTTAAAGTGAGCTCACTGTTGGACATATTGTCAGGCATGAAAAGAACATCAAATAGCTCAGTTAAGTGTGTGTATGCATTCAAACAGTGGTTGAGACAGGACACAAGTTTGTCAATGACAACATTGAATGTTTCAATCTGAAACTTGTCCTTTCCGTTAAATGCTACACCTGGCTCTGCACTATCAGACATACTTTTACGCTTCTTTGTATGTTGGAGGTCATGCCTGTACTCTTGGGACACAGCAGTGGTGACATTTAAAGCTGCCCCTTCAAACACCTCAAAGTTATCTCTCTGTGCTGCCACAAAGTCTTGTAAAGATAAGAGAAGTTGTGTAGCTGTACATATGTCAATATCATGCTTCTGCAGCTGCAGGCTTGTGGCTTGGAACCTCTGTAGTATTGTGTCCCAAAAGTATGCCATGAAGGCCATCTCCAACGTGTCCAATTTGTCACAAAGTGCAGAGGCTTCACTTCGAGTTACACATTTCTTCTCCATATCTTTAGACATATCATTCAATGCCTCTCTCAGTTGTGCATAATATTTCCAAATAGCCTTAGTTGACTCAGCTCGTGCGCTCCATCGAGTACCTGACAGTGATTTTAGTGTGAGTTTTCAATGGGCCCAAAAGCTAGAAAACGCTCAAGTACATGTCCGTCATTATTAACAAACCTGAAAATAAAAGTAATTGATCCACATGAGCAATGCCTGGAGTGGAGTCAACTATAACAGAGAAGTATTTTGATTCTTTGATCTCATTAACAATTGCCTGCTTTGTTCTCTGTCCCATTCCTTCAGTGCTAGAGTGACCACTGGTCTCTTTACTGTTGTTTATTAAAGGGGAAACATGAAACTAGTCAAATGGCTTGTTGTGGTTCTGTGGTGGCTGCTCAGTTGGAGGCCTTGGCTGCTGATAACTGAGAGCTGGAGCAGGAGTCTTGCAGTCTTCAGCAGGACTGGAAGAATCTCTTTTAGATGTGCTTTTCATTGCCAACTTTTTATTCTTTTGGGCAATTACCGTCCCCAACAGCTCTCTGACTGCAGGTGTCAGCTGGGGGAGCAGCTTCAGCTCTCTTTTGCCACTCTTCTTGCTGTCCTGTGGGTATCTTACAAAATCATTAAACACATTTTCTGCTAATCTGAAGAGCTCTTACATTAAATCTGTACAACTACAGTGTAAATAAGAACTGAAAATATTTGAGTATATACT
Organism: Crenuchus spilurus; assembly: GCA_036984385.1. Lineage (NCBI taxonomy): Eukaryota > Metazoa > Chordata > Actinopteri > Characiformes > Crenuchidae > Crenuchus > Crenuchus spilurus. The sequence goes on along the minus strand of BRDA01008282.1, from coordinate 24,592 downwards.
TATGAAAGGTGATGGAATTATTTAAATTATTGAGCTCTTCTCTAATCAGAACATTTATTTTAATAGAGAAGTATTATAAAGGGACTAAAGTAGACCTCACACATACAAACTGCACCCATTTCTGATTTTAGGTCCTCAGAATAAACACAACCTCAAGCTGAAACCCCTTACAGCACAGTTTTAAACCCAAGATCTATTTCAAACCAGGATGCTGCTTTGCAGTTTTTGCTTTATTATCTGAGAGACAGCTGAATTACTTACATAGTTATTTTTTTTAAGTTTTACAATATAAAGACTGACTTATCATTCACTAATGTTATCATTACAGTCCATTTGCCATGTTGGCCACATGTGATGGAAATAGAACTGATACAGTGGTTCACTTCCAATCAAAATGTTCACCTTTCCCATGAATCAAATAAGCTTATATACAGTATATATACAGTATCACAAAAGTGAGTACACCCCTCACATTTCTGCAGATATTTAAGTATATCTTTTCATGGGACAACACTGACAAAATGACACTTTGACACAATGAAAAGTAGACTGTGTGCAGCTTATATAACAGTGTAAATTTATTCTTCCCTCAAAATAACTCAATATACAGCCATTAATGTCTAAACCACCAGCAACAAAAGTGAGTACACCCCTTAGTGAAAGTTCCTGAAGTGTCAATATTTTGTGTGGCCACCATTATTTTCCAGAACTGCCTTAACTCTCCTGGGCATGGAGTTTACCAGAGCTTCACAGGTTGCCACTGGAATGCTTTTCCACTGCTCCATGACAACATCACAGAGCTGGCGGATATTCGAGACTTTGCGCTCCTCCACCTTCCGCTTGAGGATGCCCCAAAGATGTTCTATTGGGTTTAGGTCTGAAGACATGCTTGGCCAGTCAATCACCTTTACCATCAGCCTCTTCAATAAAGCAGTGGTCGTCTTAAGAGGTGTGTTTGGGGTCATTATCATGCTGGAACACTGCCCTGCGACCCAGTTTCCGAAGGGAGGGGATCATGCTCTGCTTCATTATTTCACAGTACATATTGGAGTTCAACTCCCCAACACCTGCTGCACTCATGCAGCCCCAGACCATGGCATTCCCACCACCATGCTTGACTGTAGGCATGACACACTTATCTTTGTACTCCTCACCTGATTGCTGCCACAGATGCTTGAGACCATCTGAACCAAACAAATTAATCTTCATCATAGGACATGGTTCCAGTAATGCATGTCCGTTGATGAGATGTCTTCAGCAAACTGTTTGAGGGCTTTCTTCTGTACAGACTTCAGAAGAGGCTTCCTTCTGGGGTGACAGCCATGCAGACCAATTTGATGTAGTGTGCAGCGTAAGGTCTGAGCACTGACAGGCTGACCCCCCACCTCTTCAAATTCTGCAGCATCTTTCAAAGACAGCATTTGGATGTGACGCTGAGCACGTGCAAGATCTGTTCTGAGTGGACCCTGCTCTTTTAAAACACTAGATGATCTTGGCCACTCAGTTTCAGGGTGTTGGCAATCTTCTTGTAGCCTTAGTCATCTTCATGTAGCACAACAATTCGTCTTTTAAGATCCTCAGAGAGTTCTTTGCCATGAGGTGCCATGTTGGAACTTTCAGTGAGCAGTATGAGAGATTGTAAGAGCTGTACTACAAAATTGAACACACCTGCTCCCTATGCACACCTGAGACCTAGTAACACTAATGAGTCACATGACATTTTGGAGGGAAAATGACAAGCAGTGCTCAATTTGGACATTTAGGGGTGTAGTCTCTTTGAGGTGTACTCACTTTTGTTGCTGGTGGTTTAGACATTAATGGCTGTATATTGAGTTATTTTGAGGGAAGAATAAATTTACACTTATATAAGCTGCACACAGACTACTTTTCATTGTGTCAGTGTCATTTTGTCAGTCCCAGAGGACATGTCCAGCTGGATGAAATATGCCCACCATATCACCACCACCAATAGGGCTTCTTTGTCCTTTCCTCTCCATTCTCGCCTAGCTCTCTCTGGTTGTACTGCTCAAACTGGTTGTATGGGTCAAAGCGCTCGTAGTTGTTCAGTTCGGGGATTGAGAAGTAATCAAGGTCAGGATCCACGAGCACTTTCTTCAGAACAAAGTCCACACAGCCCACCACTGGCATACTGTGAGGCAGTCTGATGCTTTTGACTGCTTTGGCATAGCCCGGAGCAGTGACACTAACAATGTAGATGCCCGGGTTCATCAGCCTCCAGTAATCACCGTCCTCAGATGCAGAGAAGGACACAGGGTTATTATTGTTTCTGACTTAGGAAGGGTCTCCCACACAGGTACAGCTTTGTAAGGAGATTTCAGATACAAACCACAATCTCAACACTATTCTTTAAAGATATTAGTCTCCATCAGAACATTTAAAACCTTAGCTCCAAAAATGCTGAAAAATTTTTTATATTATTTAATTAAATATAAAATGCATCAATTTCAACATCTGACATGTGTTCTAATTATACTGTCAGTAAAATATGAGTCTATGAGATTTACAAATCACTGCATTGTTTTTTATTTACATTTTACACAGCATCTCAAGTCCCAACAACCAAAAAACAGCATGCAAAAGTCCTAAACTGTACTGTTTTAAAGTAGAAATATATCTTTGATTCGGAATGTCAAAACGCTTGTTTCATTTATTTGTAAATGTAAAAAATGTATAATTTATCAAATAAATAAGTGGACATTCTACAGTCATACAGAAAAATACTGCAGAGTACAATAAACAAAAATATAACCACAATTGTTATGTGCCTGTGTAGCACGTAGAGTTTGTCTGTTTCCTTCACAGAAGTGCAGACTGATTTGCCAACCAATCAGTGATGTCCATTGTTTATGGAGGAGGCGGGACTTGCCCAATAAAAGGACATGTTTGGAACTTCCTGGTGGAGAGTAGGAGAGTTGGAGACAACAGGCTGTGGAATTGTGACCTTGTGTATTGTGTTGGACGTAGTCAGTGGCGGACTTAACCAACACGCAAACCACACAATTCCTTGGGGCCCCAGAGATCAGGGGGCCCCCAGCTGGCCAAAAGAGGTTGGCAAAAAAAAATAAAAAAAACAACTAAATGTATAATTGTTTTTGTTTTGACAGTAAAGAGATACCGTACACCACAGATGTAATGGGGGTGATAGGGGGGGACGTCCCCTGCACTTTTTCAAAAGGCAGTTTTGGTTCTCTGATTTTTTTGCCCAAAAACAGTGATATGCTACATTAAATGAAGAAATGTCGAGCAATAGGACCCAGCAGAAGTCTTGAAGCCGGTTCCCCTTTAGACTGCCCACAAGCTCATCGATTGGCTCTGCCATTTCTTGCTAACTTGTGACTGGCCATCCCTGCTATCACTCCATCAAGTCTGGTGTTCAGCAGGCACTGCAAGTTGTTAAGATATTGGATGTTTGTTCTGCCTGTGTCACGTCAGCTAGACATATTTTAATATCAGAGGTTTCATAGTAAAACATTAACATTTAAATCTGTGTCTGTGTGTGTGCGTCTGTGATAAGCTATCCATTTACATGCCTCGATCTTTAACTACTGTCAAAATAATTCAGAATTTCTGCTTATTTTACTCAAAAATGAGATATAATTATGTGTAAATGAGGTCTATTGACCATACAGTCCAAACATAAGCGTAAAATTGGTGGTAATGAATTGGAGTCAAGTTGATTAACAAGGTGAAGCATAGAATTTGGTGATAATTTTATGCTACATGCTTTTGACAGTTTATTTATATTTAATAACTTATTAGGATTTTATTATGATTAATATGAATTTTATTATTTTATTATTATTGTAACTCTGCAACCATGCTTGTCTGGGGTCATGTGACCTTGCTTTCAGGTGGCAACCATCATTTCAATCAAACTGAAAAAGGCAAGAGTACATGTGACAAGTGATAAGATTTTTTTTCCACAAATAATTTTTTTTTTTTATTTCAAAGTAAATTTTCAGCATTTCATAATTAATGAAAGTTACATCAAGGTGAATTTATTTTAAGGTGTTGTTGTCTATAGTATATGTTACTGGATTCCCAACCTTTAAAACCATGTGAATAATTGAGCTAAAAATTAGCCTTGTTAACTACATTTTGTTCAAAATGGCAGCTGTGGCATAAATTGAACCACTTTTTTCTCATTGTAAAGTTGGCAAGCAAATGCAGAATATGCCATTACACTGGTTTGATTGAGAAGTTTGAGAGCAAGGACGTGATTGGAAGATTTCTCCGATGAATTTGTAGAAGTAAGAAGTAGTGGCAGAGAGAAGCCCATCTTCACATTCACTGAGAATGATATTGGGTCCATTACACTAGATGATTTGCTGAGAAGGCTTCCTAAACCTCAGAAGGTTGGAAGTACAGCTAGGAGGGAGCAGCAACTCATATTTCCTTGGAAACTTGATCAATGGAATGTTGAGTAGATGTGCTCAACGTGTAGTGGTGTTCAAGTTCAGGAGGTTGTTCTCACAAGTTCAAAAATGTTAAACAGTTCGACAAGATGTAAAATTATAACTGAACATACTTCAAGTAATACAGTTTTTATTTCTGAATATGTTAAGGTTATTTTATTTCCATTTGTGTCTATGACTGGATCGTCACAGTAGGGCCCTCACCTTAAAGTTATTGTTTAGCAGTGGTAAGTAAAAGAAAATCATACCATATCCAACTGGTTTTGTGTTGTTTCAGGTAACCTCAATTTAAATGGTTTTGTCTGGAAATCAGTTTTTTTATGCTTGTTTTAATACTGGAAAAAAATGGAGAGGTCACTTTATATATTATTATTATTATATTATATTTTCATTTGTTAGACAACATTCCAAATGAAGAGTTTGTTGTGTGATGTTTTCATTTTACAGCTGTGTCATTTAATTCTGCCTGTAGAAAAAAAAAAAAAGTAAAAAGTGGCTCATCTTACCCCACTCTCCCCTACCCCAAAACTACATGTGTAATCGACTCTTCAAAAAATGATAACACCAGACACAACTTTCAATGTCCCAGGAAAAGTAAACCCAACACCACAAACCATGAAATTTTGCAACCCATTCTGTTTTTCTCACTCAGAGAGGAGGGTTATCGTAATGTCCTACCCGAATTCCATTTGTTTACTTTGCTCCATGGAACCATTAAGAGATTTGACAGCATTGGCTGTGTATGTCCCAAAAAAAAAAATAATAATAATAATAATAACACATTTTGTGGGACACAATGCAAACAGCTTTTTCTAAACACTGATGATGTATCTTCAGTATAAGATGAACTAAACAGAAAGAATGCTTTCTAAAATGCTAACAGGAAGTAGCTTAGCTTCTGCTGAGCATCTTAAAGTAGAGAAGTGTAAGGGATGCTAGCTAACGTCAAATGCACATGACAGAAAATGTATGTGAAAGAAAAAACCCATCTATCGAAGCTTCTTATTGCATCTTTTTCCATGTACTTAATTTTGTTTGTTCTTGGTGTTAATTTGCTTCACTAGCTAGCTAGCCAAGTAGCTAACAGGAAGTTTTAGCACAAAGGTGGAAGAAACAAACTCTTAAAAGCGCACATGTTGAAATACAATAAATAACTAGAAAAGTGCATTTCCTGAAGGAAACGCGGGATATTGCGCATTGCTAACATGGCCCACAAGCTAAGGTATCCCAGTTGGTTTGTAAGGACAAGCTAAGGTATCCCAGTTGGTTTGTAAGGTGATGCTTTGGTATTTGTGGTGGTTGCTATGGCCCCCAAGGCAGTTGCTATGGCCCCCAAGGCAGTTGCTATGGCACCCAAGGCCGTTGCTAGGGTCCCCAAGGCCGTTGCTAGGGTCCCCAAGGCAGTTGCTATGGTATCCAAGGCCATTGTTATGGCACCCAAGGCCGTTGCTATGGGTCCAAAGGCCGTTGCTATGGCCCTCAAGGCCGTTGCTATGGCCCTCAAGGCGGTTGCTATGGGCCGCAAGGCGGTTGCTATGTGCTGCAAGGCGGTTGCTATGGCACCCAAAGCGGTTGCTATGGCACCCAAGGCGGTTGCTATGGGGCTCAAGGCGGTTGCTATGGGTCTCAAGGCGGTTGCTATGGCACCCAAGGCAGTTGCTACGGGTTCCAAGGCGGTTGCTATGGGTTCCAAGGCGGTTGCTATGGGCTCCAAGGCGGTTGCTATTTGTCAGTATGGCTCTGGACTAGTCACCTGCCATGATGTAGTATATCAATTTTGGTTGTTGTCGCGCAAATGGAAGCCTGGAATTTGGTATGGCCAAAAATGAATGGAGGTCAATGGGACGAAAAAGGGATGGCAATGAAACGACAAATAAACGAGTGCGGATGAAAACAACTGTGAATTTGTGCTCAGGGGCCTGCCCTGATATAGTGTATCCGAAGCGGTGCGAATCGGTCAAGCAGAAGTACAGTAGATGAGCATGCATTTTTGCTCCCCATTCATTCTCTATGGGAAAAAATCCCAGATTAAGGAAGTTTTTAGGAAAGCCGCAAATCCGATCAAAATTCTGTATACGAGCCCGGATCACACAATCGAACCGAACAATCTGGAGTTGGAACGGTGTCGATATCTCAAAAACTGCGGGACAAGAAGCGCGTCAAAAATCCGGCGGAAGAAGAAGAAGAAGAAGAAGAAGAAGAAGAAGAATATATGAAAATTGAATAACAGTATAATTTATATTTATAAAGTATTTAGGAACAGTATAATTATACACAAAGAAGCAACCTAACACTGCCACAATGTTTGTAGATTAACTTAAGGCACAAGTACCAGGGAAAACAAGGATTTGAAATAGAATTCTTGATCCAATTTTTTGTAAATTCCATATTTAAAGAAAATTAAGAACATTAAGGGCACCCTAATTACAACTAATTATCAAACTGTTCATTTAATATATTATTTTTTGCAATTATGAAACTAAATATTAAAGTGTCAGTAGCTTTACATCATTTAGGATCAACATGAAAAAGGAGTACTGGATATGACAGATGTTTCAGACAAAAACATTATTAAAGATCGTTTTAATACTACAGCAGCTCCTGCTGTCCTGCCATGTACAGACCACAGAAGAAAGACAGAGAAATGTAGAACAAGGGATGGTTCTACATGTACAGACCACAGATGAAAGACATAGAAATGGAGGAGGGACGGTTCTCCATGTACAGACCACAGAAGAAAGACAGAGAAATGGAGAACGAGGGGCGGTTCTCCATGTACAGACCACAGAAGAAAGACAGAGAAATGGAGAACGAGGGGCGGTTCTCCATGTACAGACCGCAAAAGATAAACAGGAAGATGGAGAAATAGAGGACAGTGTGGTGGAATTTATTGTAATAAATGAGTCAGATCACTTCAGCCTTTGAGTAACTTTTATTGAGAGCATATAATCAATCACAAGCACTCATGTGCTAGTTAGAAAATTGCTCTGCCTCTTAGCAGAGAAAACTTGATTTATTGGCTTTTGGGTGCACCCTTCCTCTTTATATGGTTACAGATGATTCCATTGTCACTGAGCAGTTTTAACAGACCAGGGGAGGATGGAGGGTCTCAGAGCTGGGTGCATCAGATAAACATAACTAATCAATGTGTATGTGTGTGTGTGATTGTGCTGTTGGACAGAGTTCCTGTTTAGGAGTTCCTGTACAACTTATTACTACACACATAGTCAGGGTGCGAATTACGGGGGGTATTGGGGGGTCAGACCCCCCAATTAAGACTTGAATTCCCCCTAAAGGGGTAAAAACAATAGTTTGGGGGGGGGGTCAAAACATTTAAATATACTTCCTACATATAATGTTAAATACTACAAAAACAATGCAGTATCTATCTGGAAGAATGTTGTGATACAAATTCAAGCCCCCCTAAAGTGGATCATACCATTCCATTTTAATCCATTCCTTTGCCAGCCTGGCTCAATGTTGGTCAGGTGACTTGCATCTTCCTTAAGGTGCACAAGCTGCTCAAGCTACAGCATTACGTCTAAGTAACTTGCTATCTACTTAGCTTTCTTAAATAAGCATTTTAAACACACTTTTCCTTACATAAATAACTCACATGAATTTGCTATCCCACCTTAAATGCTGCTAATTTACCATTTAGCCTTAAATGTTGCTGTTACGGCAGCATTTCTGACACATTTAAGGTGGGAACAGAACATTCAAATGGGAATCCATGTTCTGTTTAATTTGGACTGTTTGTGATTCCTGCACAAAATAAGCAGAAATGTGTAAAACTCTTAAAACACTTTATCATTTACTACAGTTTAAAAAGGGAACTGTGTTTTAAAGTAGAGTTGTAGGTGAGTTGTACATTGTAGGTGACAACAAAATACTTTATCACAATCAACATTTTTGTTTAGAAATAATGGAACAGTAACAAAAAGTTTGCCTTAACATTAGGAAAATAAATCTTTTTTGAGGTAGAAAAGGAGAAACCACAATACAGAAATAAAATAAAAATTCTCCCCTCACTAGACATCTTTTATAGTTCTTTCTTTCTTTCTTTGTTTCTTTTTTCGAGGAGAATTGTTTTTAGGAAAAACAATAAAAAAATAATACATTTTCTTCCTTTCAGTGCAATTATGTTTTTTCTTAAATAAACAGTGTAAAAAATATCACTAAACACAACTTAAAACAAAATCTCCTGAGGTAGAGGGCAGACAAACCACAATACAACAAAATTAACACACCACAACGAATACTGTATACAGTTTCAAACGTATTCTGTTTTTCAAGTCAAACAATACAATAAAATAATACAAAAAATAAGGAATTTCTTCCGTTCAGTGAACTTCTCTACGTTTTTTTCTTTATTAAAGAGTGTAAAAAAAAATAACTTAAAGCTAATTAAAACAATCTTTGAGGAGAGCGCTGAGTGGGCGGGCCAGGCTGAACCCTGCATAGCTGTTTGGCTGGTGCTGCTGAGCCACATGGTGCAACAGCAAAAGAGGAGACGGTGGAGGGTGCGCTGCTCCATGCTCTGTAACACAGTACAGCGCTACTCTTACAGAGATGTAGACTTTGATGAATACGCATGCGCAGCAGTCAGTGCGTGCTGGAGAGAAAAAAGCTTGAGTATCGATCTTTTTACACGAGTATTGCTCAATATCAATACCAGCGTTGGTATTAATAATATCGATATTTGGATCGATCCGCCCGCCTCTAGAGAGCAGGATGTATCTGAGCGCACGTGAGCAGTTCTGTAGCAGAGCAAAGCTAATCTGACTGAGACAGGAATAAATGAGTGAGCACATGTATATTTTGCGTCTAAAACGTGTTTTAGAGCTTGCTGGTGTGGTCCAGTCGCAGCCTTTGTTTTGTACACCCGTTTTCAGTATCAATTTGTATTCAGGCGGTAGTGCTGCTCGTAAAATGCCCAGCTCTGCTCTAGAACAAGGGTTGTAAGAGTGGGTTTGAGATTAGGAGGGAGATATTTGCTAATATGAAAAAAAGACCACCCTATCCCATAAAATATGACGTATAAGCCAATTGCACTGTAGGTAAGGCAGTAAATCACTGTGTATATAGTAACGTAGAACATTTGTACATATATAAAAGTAAAGGTGGTACAAGTTTTAACAGCAAAAAGGTTTCATTAAAGGCACAGTATGTAATATTTTGGGTTATCTTTTAGCAGAATTGAATATAATCACTAGTAAAAATTATTAAAAACACATCTGATCATTATAAACTAAGAAGCCGTTTGATTATTTTACCTTAGAATAAGCAGTTTATATCTACATTGGTCGCGAGTTGAACACCGACTGAGGCCGCCATGTTGCATCGCCATGTTTCTACAGTAGTTCGAAAACGACAAACGAGGCTAGCAAAAACCGTTTGTGTTGTAATGATGAATTGGCCACTCAAATTCGATGCCGCTGTAGCTTTGTTTTACCGTTGGCTGACATAAAACAGGAGAAGAAGAAATAAACATATACCTCAATAAGAAGAAATACACGGAGGAGAAGCAAGAATAAAGGTTTTTTGGTTTATTTGTTAAGATGGCAGAACATTCTTATGCAAGAAGAGAAAGCACAACTTCAATCATCAAAGAAAAGAAAACATGATGAAACTTAGCTTCATATTCGTGTGCGAAGTGTTTTTCTCCCATTCCAACTTAAATGGTGCTGCAGGACATTGTAGCGCATCAGAGCTGAACACTGCTACAGCATTTAAGGTGGAACTGGAGATTCGTAGCTGCGCGCTAGTTCGCAAGCTTAGCTAATATGAGCTCGTGTGAACTCTTATCGGCTGAAGTGCCTTCTTCAGAGCATGGCAAGCTTACCTTGACTAGAGAAAAATGTGTATCCTGCCTGCATTATCTGTCTACAGTGAAGCAGTTTGATGCGTTTACTTTGTTACTTTGTACAGAAAACAGCTAACGTTTACAATAGCACTACTGAAGTGCAGTAAATTTGTGTCGTCTGCATTGTAGCTATGATAATTTTGCATATTACATTTCCTAAATTTTTAATTAAAATTAATCTTACCACTTGACATCACTAGCTCTAAAGCTGCTATTAGACATCGCGTTCAGGAGTATCAAAGGTATATGAGATCTTACGGCCACCGTAGAGACTCCTTCATGTTTGGAAGGGAGGGGTTGTGGAAAAAGTCTTCAGTTGGTTGCAATATGGAAACTAAACCACTAGATGTCGCTGGAAACTACATACTGTGCCTTTAATGGGAACTGTGTCATTTAAAGCCACTGAAATCTAAATTTTAAAATTACATTTTGAAAAATGGTTAGTTTTTTGTTGTTTTTATTATATGATGACTATTGGAAATAAATTTCAACATCTTTAAGTATTTTGTATTAAAACTTTGAAAGATTTTCTGTAACATTACATCATGAAATTATCTCTGTTTTAATTTTTCATGGTAAGATTTGGGTATGTAATTTCGCGCAGAAATGGGTAAAAACAGGTTTGGAGCATAAGAGGTTAAAGTTAAGGCACAGAAATCCACGTATTCAGCACTGCAGCAGCATTTCAGTATATACTGTGTGTGACAGTGTCCTGGTGCAGCTGATGAGTGCAACAGGTACCAGTGAGTCTATCAACAATACACTTATGTTCACATTTAGCTGAAAGTGAGCGAGATGGTCCCTGCCATTAGGGTCACAGACACTTAAAAACTATTCTGAAGGGCTAATGAGAAACTAAGCACATGGTATTATTCTCATTTATTCTGTTTTATCTCCTGTTGTATTTTATATCTGGATTTAATTAATTATAATCATGTGATGTAGCTGAGCTACATCAGGGTTCTTAGATAAAATATAAATGTACAGGATGTTTTAAATGCTGATTTGGTAGGTGATCAGTTATGTTAATCAACAAATTCATTACTAATTCATTTAAGAAAGCAATTTCTCTCTTTGTACCAGTATTTCCTTAATAAGGTGATACATAATATAAAAACAATATACTAACAGGTTTGGTTATTTATTTATTTATTATTATTATGTCTTTGTGTGCAAACTCTGTTGGTGTTTTTATTATTTCTTTAGTGGCATAATGCTGAAATGTAATGATAAGTAATTCTAAGATTTACCTGACTAGTCAAGACTAGCATTAGTGTTAGAGAGTAAGGCTGTGTCCCAAACAGCACACTCTGAAACATTACTGCACTACTGACAGAACTTCTAACCATGGAGTCCTTTTATTTATAATATATGTAACAGTATGGAGTATGTCACCATTAAACCTGCGTGAACTACCCTTCAGATAGATAGATAGCTGACTACCTGCTAATTATTAGCTTGAAAAGAGCTATAACGTGCTAGCTAGTTAACCTAACTACGCTAGCAATAGATGGAGACTTGCAATTGCATGAAACGCTGGAATCAGAGCCTCTAATCTCATAACACTTTAATGTTAGGTAGCTAGTAAGCTTTTCACAACTTCATTGTTCACATGTTCTGATTCATTCATCAGAACATATTTTCATCTTCTGCCAATTTTATAGAGCTTACTTTTATTATATTCTCATGGCACTACTCTTCTCCTAAAGCTTACATCTTACAGTTTGATGCTATAAGAACAGAATCTAAAAGTTAAAAGTATCACAAGCTGATTTAGGAGCAATTACAGCTTCACTTAACTCTTTATTTTGCAGTTTACTCGTCCAGCCAGGGCTATTTGTCCTGGTTGCTTTCCTAGCAATGACACTTTGGCCCTGGAATCAAGTTGTTATGACCACGCCCCTCCATGTTCTGATTGGTCGCCTCTTAGAACCAGTCTTATGCAACACTGCCCTCACAAATTATTTCTGTACATGGAACTCCGGTTAGTGATGGGTCGGTCGCGAACGATCCGGCTCAAAGAGCCGGCTCTTTGAAGTGAACGACGGGAGCCGGCTCGTGAGAGTGAGCCGATTCTGTCTTATTTTCTTTTTTATGCCCGCTCCTGATTGGTCACGATTTGTGGCAGCGTCTGTGTGTCTACTCTACACTAAGCGGAGCGGAGCGGGGAGGGGTGTGGTTACAGACACACATAGTGACGCACAGTTAGCACAGAACAGGAGGGAGAGTCTCTCACGAGAGAACTTTAGACAGACTACACGCTGGACAGGTGAGGAAACTGAGTGATAGGAAACGAAGCATAGTTTGGACGCATTTTAACGTGATAGACAGTTCAAAGGCAGAATGTATATATTGCAACGTGACAATTTCATATAGTGTAGTTGCAAATTTACAAATAATATACACATTTAGAGATTGGACCTGTTCGTTTACTTGAGATGGGCGTTTATTTTTTGTATTTCTTAATTTATTTTTGTATAAATAAATAAAGCCATATTAATAATACATATTTGATACAATGTATGTTTTTACACTCGTAATTCATTTTACACACAATTTAATAATATAATAAAAAATCAATTTACAATAAATAAATAAATAAATGAATGAATGAATGAAAGAAAGAAAGAAAGAAAATAATAAATTTATTTAAGCAATCAAATCTAAGGAGCCACTTGGGAGCCGAAAGAGTCGGCTCTTCATAATGAGAAGAGCCAAAAGAACCGGCTCCCTAGAAAGAGCCGGAATTCCCATCACTAACTCCAGTGAGTGTGAATTGCGAAGCTGCCAAAACGTGCCTTAAAATTTCTGCTTTTTCTGCAGTATTAATTTTGGGTGGGACCTGTGTCTGATATTGGGTGGGACACATCCCCACCTGGTTCCTATGCCTATGCTCTCTAGAATATTTAGATTTTAATCTTTTGGTTTAATATTCACTTACGTAAATTATTCTAAAAACAATGAAGTGCTATGTTAAATGTAAAGCTGGATAATTCACCAGTGCGTCATTATAAACTTAATAGTGATATTACAGTGATTTTGTTTACTGAAAATGGGAGAGAATTATAGACAGAGATATATTGATTAAATATATGAAAAATACTTTTTCAGGTTTCCCATTGCAGGAGGTAAAACCTTAACATCTTATATAATACTAGAGATTTACTCTTTTTAAACGTTATGAATACGATTTTTGCCAATAAAATAATATTCTCAAATAATTTAAACATTTTACGGCAGTTTCGCGTTAAACCAATCACAAACCGATATGCAAATAAATATGCAAATTCACGCGTACGTCCACCCCGATGTTTCTATTTTTCAAAATAAGAGTTCAACATTGACAGAGTTCTTTAACAGTTGAAGTTTAGGTTTGTCTAGGTTTAGCGGTTTGTATAACATTTGCAACTGGTGTTGTCACTTGGAATTTCGAAATATGTTCAGACGAACCTGTAAATATGCATGTCGAGGCTAAACGATAGGTGTAAGTCCGACATTTCTTTTTATATGACGCAGTATTTTCTGATGAGTGTGTTATGATTGTTAGCTAGCTTGCTAGTAGCTAACGACAGCTGGTACTTGTTTTCTGCTTTCAGTGGCCAGTTCTGCTATAAGAATTAAGTTCTAGATCAGTTCTTGTGACAGTTCGCAGAGCTGGGCTAAGTGTAGCATGTTTACAAGTGGATATGTATTCAAGCACACTGAGAATTTAAGCTTTCAGAAGGCAAAGTAAAGTTTGGGCATTGTGATAGCATAGCCAGCTAACTACTTTGCTCAGCAAATACCAAACTACCAGTTGATAACTTGTTGTTAACAAAAATTCTAATTAAAATGGAGAAAAATGTAAGCTCTTCTAGTTCTCTGCGAGGTGTTGTGAAGCAATAATCGGACATGAGCTCACTGGCTGACTTGTAAAAGGTCCCAAAGAAGTGGGTCATGGGTAACCTGCTCTTTTAACATGAGCTGATGTTTGATAATGATTATGGAAAGGTTGTGAGCTAACATTTGCCTCTTCTCTCTCAAAGCATGATCATCAGACAGGCTGACTACCTGCCCCAATTCAATAAATGTTCACATCTGTGGTTTTCACTGCAGCTGACTGATTAAACAGAAAAACAAATCAAAAATGGAGGATGGCTTGAGAAGGTATGTATTTGCTGTGATATTGATGTTTCTTTATGTAATGAAAATGAGTGATTTTAGTGTATTATACTTGTTTCCTCTTCATAATCTGTCCAGTTTTATATGATTACAGACCACAGTCAAGAGACCAAACAAAACAGTGCTCATTTGAAAGTTGGTTTAATAGACCACAGAAGCCAACAGTAACAGGCAGTCAGCATGGCAGTGAATCAAAGGAGCATGGTCCAAGTAGCTTTCAGCAGCCAAAAGGGAGCAAGAGCCTGCAAACAAACACAACACAAAGGGGAATCACACCTGAGCATACTGGAAAGGTACTGCTCTACCTGTTACCCTTTATCAGAAGCTAATACTGTACAGCTGTGCAGTGGCACATTGCTGATGATATACACTGCTTTCTTTTGAATATGTTATTTTAATAATTACGCAGACAGTTTAAGGGTGTAGCTATGCAAGAGTAATGCTAATCATTCCTGAGATTAGTTTTAAGCAGTGGATAATCTTGGCTATTTTTTAGTCAAAGTCCCTCAGACTAGCAAAATCATGTTTGGTACTAGGATTGTAAGAAACATTGCTGCTTATCAAAGAGTGAATGCTGCTGTTAATTTTAACATTCTTTTAGAATATAGAAAGTAACTTTTTGTAGTGCTGAATTTCTCATCTTTGAATTTCATAGCCAACACAGCACAGACCTGAGCCTGTTTCTCATAAAAGAAGAATGAACAGGAGATCAGCAGACACAATCATACGAGGTATTCTCATCTGCATGGAAGCAAAGAAGTTGCAAGAGATCTATTTTTATATTTACATGAATTCTCATGTAGAGACTTCCAGCAACCAATAGGAACTTCATTAGTTCACATCTAGGCATGTTTTGATGAAATTACAACATGTTACTGTAGTCATTCCTCAAGTTGATTTTCCTGTTTTGTTCATAAAGGTTATAGAGGGAATAGACCACCTACATCTTCAGATGAAAGACCCAAATCAGTGGTTACAAATAGCAGCACATTTGAAGTGAAGTTGTCAGATTTTCCGGAACTACATGACGTTAACTCCAGAAACCCTGCCTTCATCCAAGAACTTCAGCTACGCTGGGGTCTCAGCAGTTCACCAGCACTTCAGGATTCCATAAGAGACCAAAATACCTGCCAAAGCAAGGTTGGTTATATGGGGAAGTGTTTTAAACAGAAATTAACATTTGTTTGCTGTGTATGTTGATGATTTAGTTAAACCAGACATTGTTTCTTCAGGATACATCAGGAAAGAAAGGACCAAAACAAAAGTCAACACAGCAAGTCATCTCAACAGAAAAGTGTGATGAGGCATCAACTGTAACACCAGGTATACATCAATTCTTAATGGAAATTACTCCTACACAACCTACTATTAATGAGTTGAGAAGACTGTAATATGAGAGGTCCTCTGTTTTGTAACAAGTTGCTTTTATTTAGGTCAGGATATTGGGTTTGCATTAACCAGCTCTTGTGGATCACCAGCAACGTCTTGGGCCAACATTGCCTCTCAGCCACCTAAAGTCATTCAGAAAAGTTCTACCACGCATGATGCATCTGGTCAGGTACAACATTGCATCCAAGGATAACTAATTAGGCTTACTTGCAACATGTTGTGGTTGTATATAATCTGAAATGGGTTAAGCTGGGGTGATAATATAAATTTAGACCAATACTTGTCTACAGAATTATTGAGAAGTATTATTGTGTTACAAATGTATTTTACGGAGTACCACATGTCAGCATTTCAGGACCTTTGCACTTTGTCATGTTTGCAGTTTTCTTTCATGTCAGGTGAAGCGATGATGCACGGACATGCTTCTGTACAAGCACACTGTTCAGATTGATGTTATAGTGCTGTCATTATAAAACAAATGAATAGTTCTAAAAAGTACTGTCAAATTAGTTCCTACTCCTGGTCACCATATACTAGTGCATTAAAAAAAAAAAATAGAATATCATAAAAAAGTTAATTTGTGTTTAAAGCGTAATTCATATACAAACCCCATTTCCAGAACAGTTGGTACAGATTCCTAAAATACAATAAAAACTGAAATATGCTATTTGTTAAGTCACTTGAACATTTATTTCACAACTAAAAGGACAAAGAAAAAATGTTCAGTGTTGTCAATGCTAACTTAATTATATTTGTTAAATATAAACACATTTAGAAGTTGATGCCTTTAACACACTTCAAAAAAGTTGGGGCAGAGCAAAATTAATACAGTAGAACATTGACTTGTGAGTTTAATTCTTTCTGTGACAGAGCTGGTAACTCATTTGCTTGTATATAAAATTAAATTTCCCCATTAAAATGAATCCATTCCAACCCCCCAAAAACACACCAATTTTTATGGTGCATGTTTTTAAATTTAAAAAAGTACTTTATAAATAACAATTAATGTATAAAAATAATAACACATAATAAGAGAATGTATTTAAATAACCTGGTTTTATTAAGTGTATTTACCTTGAAAGTCAGATGAAGATGCTGGTGGAGGTGGAGGAGGTTGGGGGAGTTTTTAATTATGTGCTCTGTTGCTTAACTTACTCACTACACACTTAATGCTACAATTTATTGCTAAATTTAACTTACTATGCTACACTTTATCACTAAACTTAATTGGGGCTGAAACGATTACTTGTGTAACTTGAATAATTTGATTACAAAAAATGTTCGAGCAAATTTGTTGACTTGAGGCTTTGTTTAATTCACATCACCAACGTCTATTTTACTATTTTAAATGTCTCTGCTATCGTATCACTCCTGCTTTGTAGACTACTGTGCAGTTCTGGTATCATTGTTTTATATGTACTGTTATAACTGACACACATTTCAAAGATTTAAGGCAGCACAATTTATTTTGTTCTCTGTGGCAATGACGGAAAATGAAGACACTGGTGTGTGCAAAAGTCCGAAAATATCTAAAGTGTGAAGTGTGGGACTATTTTGCACTACGTAAGGCGAACAGTGTAAAATGGACCCGAGTTGAAAGCGTTCTCACATTAGCTGCACTTGTTGTCTTGTTTTGTCTTTGAACTGACTGACAATTCCCTCACCAAGTTTGGCCCAAAGTGGTGAATCATGAGACATCCTCCTGTGGCGCATGCTCCTTTTATAGTCCATCTTTGTGACCTCCGTTGTTGCCAGTTAATTCCTAATTGAGAATCCTTCCACAACAGTGTTACTTGTACTTTCTTTGCTTGCTTCTCATGCTAACTGTGACCCACTTAAATGTAAGTAATTTGTTGATATTATTAATGTCAAGGCAGAAAAGTCGCAGCAGCAAACTGAACAGCGTTTTGAGAAGAAGAAGAAGAAGAAAAAGAAGTCTAAAACAGCGCCTGAGTATGTAGAACAGCATTCAGATGATGTGCAAATACTGCAGGAGCCTCCCAAGTTTGAGGTAGTTTTTATGGTTTTGAGCCATTTTAGAGAGTTTCGTTTATTTGGTGTAGCTTGTGTTCTTATTTTCTTTATCTCGTGTCTGTTTGATAACAGAAAAATTAATAGTCATTTATATTCAGGATGAAGAGGAGTTCCCTGGCCTGTCTTTTGCATTTGCTGCTCCATTGAAATGTCCAAGGCACACATCAAGCCCAGCAGTTCAGGTAAAGCATTTTCTAAAGAATAGAAAAAAATAGCTGCTAACAGAGTGCTGTATTGTGTCCTCACTTTTCTCTCCACTGTGCAGGAAACTGCAAGTATGACAGACAAAGAGAGGACAAGTCTGCAGCCAGAGAGTGTAAATAAGAGCAAAACCACTGCTGGCAAAGCACAGGTTGGTTTTAGGTTGAATACTAGTGTAATGACAAACTTCTCAGACTGTGGGACAATGTACCATGGATATTTTTTTTTATTCAATCACAATTTCATAAAAAATTTCATCCAGTCACTGTTGTATGCCTTTTGGAGCATGTTCAAAAGGTGTTTGGTAGATCTGATCCATTGCATTATGAACCTGCTTGCATTATGAGTCTTATTGGAAAATAATAGGCCTTCTGGTGTCCTTATGTAGCCTTGGGTTACTATATTTATATTTGAGCATAAAATTGTAGAATTACACTGTAATAGAGCCTGTCTGCTCATTCTTTAAATATAGCTGCATATATACATGCTTGTTAATATTGACTTTGATGCTGCCATACTCTTATCTGATTAGTCCAGTTTAGAGTTGCGGTGCAGATAATCCACTAGACAGCATTATTAACACTGAGGATGTCTAGATCAATATTGTAGTTTGGTTGTGTATGTGCATTACATAATCAGAATCAGATTTATTTAACAAATATGTTGATGCACACAAGGAATTTGTTTCAATCCATTGGTGACACTCTCAGTACTGTATAAGAAAAATAAGAAGTAGAAGTGATCTACATTTTTACCAACAATATACAGTGGACATATCGTATACATAGTATTCACAAACTGTGACAACGGACAAGTGATGGCCAGTGTCTGAAGTTACAGAACATATAATATACAGTCAGTCACACAATTACATATAATTTATGTGTAATAACAAAATTGCAAATTGTTACATATGTACACATCCCATCAAGTCTAGCTTTCTTCAGGTTCTTTCATGTAATTTAATTATTTTTTCTTTCTTCCACATTTCTTCATAACAACATAGAACATTTATTATTATTGTTTCACACACAAATTATTCAGCAAAACAGTCTTTCAAGGTGCATCCACAATTGGAAAGCTAATGGAAAATAAGTGCAATAAATACATTTTAATTAATGGTAATATGCAGCCAAACTACATGCTCATGGATGTACTTAAACCGGTCACATGGAAAATGTGTTCAGCTACAGGAACTCGAGGATTGTTGGCCTTTGGTACCTCAGAGTTTGTAACTGGTTGTCATTCCTGGTCTTCAGCAGGTGAGTCAGAAGAAGAGCAAAACTCCTGTGCAACTTGACCTCGGGAACATGCTGGCAGTTCTGGAGCAGAAGCAACAGTCTCAGAAAACCAAACAAGATGTTAAACCACTAACCCTTTCAGGTATTTTTCTCCAGAAAGATCATTGACTTATTTTGAGGCTGTTGCTTTCAATTAATCATATTTGCCTTATTTCTTTAAACGTAAACCCTAAAGTGAG
Source organism: Crenuchus spilurus (assembly GCA_036984385.1). Lineage (NCBI taxonomy): Eukaryota > Metazoa > Chordata > Actinopteri > Characiformes > Crenuchidae > Crenuchus > Crenuchus spilurus. Next base: position 5,025 of record BRDA01008282.1, on the reverse strand, counting down.
GATATTTTTTTTGAAGATCTGTAAGATAAGCTAAATGAAACACTCTAAATGAAACAGCTCAGCATCATGAACCCACAGTAAGTCATACACAGTAAGTAAGTCATACACAGCTAATAACATCACATAACACAATGTGTGTGTTCTACTTCAGGATAGATTTGCTTCAAGATTGGATCAGGTTCATTATTCTTCTTTCCTTCGTTATCTAATCCAGGATTCTATAATAATATTAACTTGATAATTCTAGTCGTTAGTATCGATATGACCTGTCTATTTCCATCACTATTAATTATTGACATTTTTTAATCCTCTTTGTAAAATCAGTGGGAGGAGCACGTCCTGTTGTCCACAAAGATCCAGCTGCTCAAAAGAAGGTCTCACGACAGCAAACGAGGATAGCTCATAATCCACTGGACTCTACGTCCCCTCTGGTGAAAAAGGGAAAACAACGAGAAGTTCCTAAAGCCAAAAAGCCATCACCCCTGAAAAGAGTGAGTACAAATGGCCTGTTATGCCTTCATGGTCTTTTGTGTCAATTTAAATATTCTAGTTACTTTTTTTAGTACATTTTATTTATACATTTTCAGACTTATATACATATACACACAAACACACTGACACACAAAACATAACAAAAAAACAAAGAGGCTACAGCCTATACAGAAGTTCTCAATAAGTCAATAAGAAAAAAAAGTTACTTCTTACATTGAATTTCATGGAGCTCTTATTATGGATATTACACAGGTTATTTTGAAGGAGAGAGAAGAAAGGAAACACAATCGCTTGCTAGAGGAGAAAGATCCAGCCCAAATGACCACTGAACTCTGTCAGAAAGAGACAGATTCCTATGAGAATCCAGAAGATACAAGTTCAGCTCAGCATCATGAACTTATAAGTAAATATATCTTTATATGTAACATTTCTGGTAATTTAATGTTTAATCTACTAACGTATACTGTCTGTTGGAAGGTGAACAGGATGAAAGTGGGCATACTGATGAGGAGACTGACCAGACAAGCTCAGAGGTTTTCAGTGCAGATAACACTGCAGAAGAACATGCACTTTCTCAAAGCTGCACTCCAAATTCCAACCCTAGGCAACCCAAAATCCACAGCAGGAAATTCAGAGAGTAAGAAAAGCAAAGTGATGTTTTATGTTATACAAGCATCAACAGTTTCTATTTGTTGTCATCCCTGTTTCTGTGATTCATTGTAATGCATTTATATTTGTAATGCATGTACATTTGTCTAACAAATACATAATCATAAACATTATGTCTATATTAAGTCTTAATTTACTCTTTTGACAGATACTGCAGCCAAATGCTGAGTAAAGATGTAGACGAGTGTGTGACCAATCTGCTGAAGGAACTGGTAAGGTTTCAGGATCGGTTGTACCAGAAAGATCCCATGAAGGCAAGGATGAAGAGGAGGCTCGTGATGGGTCTCAGAGAGGTTCTAAAACACCTGAAGCTTAGGAAAGTCAAATGTGTGATCATCTCTCCCAACTGTGAACGAGTGCAGTCTAAAGGTATTGAAAAATCATATCTAAATGGTTTTCCTGTGTTTTGCTAAAAAATCTTTGTGATTTAAAACAATGCAAATTTTCTCTACATTTATCAACATTACACTTGCACTTCTACAGAGCAAAAACCGTTCTCATAGGCATAATTTGTGTACAGAACTGCATGTGGTTTGGCATTGAAAATGCTTTTGTAATATACAGTGAGGAAAATAAGTATTTGAACACCCTGCAAATGTGCAAGTTCTCCCACTTAGAAATCATGGAGGGGTCTGAAATGTTCATCTTAGGTGCATGTCCACTGTGAGAGACATAACCTAAAAGAAAAAATCCGGAAATCACAATGTATGATTTTTTAATAATTTATTTGTGTGTTACTGCTGCAAATAAGTATTTGAACACCTGCCAATCAGCAAACATTCTGGCCCTCAAATACCTGTTAGTCGCCTCTAAAAAGTCCACCTCAACTCCGCTTATTATTCTAAAATAAAAGTGCCTGTTTTAGGTCGATAGCTGCATAAAGACACCTGCCCACTCCACACAATCAGTAAGACTCCCAACTATTAACATGGCTAAGACCAAAGAGCTGTCCAAAGACACCAGAGACAAGATTGTAAACCTTCTCAAGGCTGAAAAGGGCTACGGGGCAATTGCCAAGCAGCTTGGTGAAAAAAGATCAACTGTTGGAGCAATTATTAGAAAATGGAAGAAGCTAAACAACTGTCAATCTTCCTCTGACTGGGGCTCCATGCAAGATCTCACCTTGTGGTGTATCAATGATCCTAAGAAAGGTGAGGAATCAGCCCAGAACTACACAGGAGGAGCTGGTCAATGACCTGAAGAGAGCTGGCACCACTACTTATTTTCCTCACTGTAGGTGTAAAAACAGTTCACCATGTCATTAGTTCATTGTGTGAATTTGATCCTTCCATGGGTAAGATCATTCTAAAATATTTCAGTGATTATGTAGAGAACATGGTTTCAAGAATAACTCTCTCACTTACTCCATTGCAGTGGAAAGCAGTTATGTAGAAAATCACAGTTATGGGTTGGCAGTGGCTGATGTAATACCAAAATACTTGTAAATATTTTCACAGTACATATTAGGCATTATCCTAAGATGAAAATGTATACATCCATGTTGTTCTTGTGCAGGTGGTCTAGATGAGGCTCTTCACACCATCATAGACACATGTCTGGAGCAAGATGTTCCCTTTGTCTTTGCCCTGTCAAGGAAGTCTTTGGGTCGCTGTGTGAAAAAAGCTGTTCCTGTCAGTTTGGTAGGGATCTTCAACTATGAAGGAGCACAGGTAAGTGATCTTACATACTGTTTTCATTTTGAGAAGGTTCAGAAAATGGGAAAAGGCATTTAATTTTACTTCATTCTGAATGTTTGTCTTGAGTTTTAATGTGCAGGCCTTCGTTATGAAATGTTTTGGTAAAAACGCTTGAGGCAGTTGCATTTCTTTTTGTTGCTTAATTGATTCATTAACCTGATAATTTACTAAACAAGTCTTTAGAGTAGTTTTCTATCCCGCAGAGTCAGTGTAGGTCATTTTTCCTAGACTTTTTTTCTACACCTATTAAACTGGTAATTAAATTATTAATTGACTATTGGATATATCAAGGTTGTGTTGCTGATGTAAATAAATTGGGAGTATACTTCTGAGTCACTTTTAAATTTTTTTTTTTTTTTAATTTGAATCGCAAATCTCTAATTTATTCACCATTCTGAATCTCATTGATACTTTTTTATATAAAATAATTTTTTTATGACTTATTTTTTTCACTAATAACATTGAGCGTGTTGAATTTACCTGGAGGTATTCCTTGTTTTTGTTGTGGTGAACCCCAATCCTTCTCCTGAGATCGCTACCTTGCCGTGGTGGAGAAGCTTGAGAGAACCTTTGAATCTAAGAGCGATACCATCTGGAGCTATGCTCCTGGT
>BRDA01008281.1:0-15495 GCA_036984385.1 Crenuchus spilurus | reverse complement strand
AGAAAAGAAGCTCGACGGGTGAGACTTCTAGGGATGACAAACGTCTGGACACACCTTCTTTATAATAAAATAATAAAAAATTGAGAATAATAAAAATTGTAACTATTGTGAACAACAACAGGGTGGCATGTCGGTGGACTCCATCACTGACTTGGACGATAACCAGTCTCGTCTGCTGGAGGCACTACAGCTGTCCCTGCCAGCCGAGACGCCCAGCAAGAAGGAGAAGCACCGGGATAAGAGGCTTAGTCTGAACCCCATCTACAGGCAGGTGCCTCGCGTAGTGGACAGCTGCTGCCAGCACCTTGAGAAGTACGGTATGTGTGGCAGAAATTCTGTAATTACGCATGAAGGGAAAAGCTGTAATACAGGCAAATAAACTCGTGAGTAATGTGCTTAATCACAATCAGGTACAGATGGTTGAACTGTGATTTCTTCCACACAGGTCTGCAAACAGTAGGGATCTTCAGAGTGGGCAGCTCGAAGAAAAGAGTGAGGCAGGTAGGAGTGTGAACATCATGATGCATCATGAAGTGTCAGTGTTCCACTGCACAATGTTTATTATGCATTTACATTCCAGTCTGTTCACTGAAGTGGTAAATTCAAGCTTTGAGAAAGAGGTAGGAGTTTGTGTTGAGTTCACCTTGGATCATCTTTATGATAAACAGGATTAGTCCAATATTGTTTGAAGTGATCATCGCAGCCTTTTGTCTTCTCAAGTGTTCTTGTCTTTGGAGTAATGAATCTGCTTCTCTGAGGTTTCTGCCAGTAATGCTGAGCTTTACAAGTCTGGGTTTATTAGACCTTCTCTGAAGTGGTTCACCTTGATAGGCATGGCTGCTATTTCTGTTTTTGGGTCGTTTTTGATCTTTAAATCTCTAGATCTGTATTATATTAAGACATTTAATGCATCTGTTGCTTGTTTAGCATTGGAAAATTGACGTAATTCTTCTGCTTTTGGGTTCTTCTTTTACTGCAAACAATGACCCAACTTTTCTTTTACAATAATACAACACTCTCAAAATGAGAAATGTTAGATATTAAGACTAGATTTAAGATGACTTGCTACGATACCATTTTGGACTGTTCATGAAGCATTCCACAATTTATCCACACCATACTACACTGATTTTGTTTATCATGTCAGCATGAATAGAATATGAATTCCAGAATGCTCTTTAATAATTTGCAACAATTTTGGATATTTGAACAATTCAGTGTACTTCTCTCAGTGTATGTGAAGCTCCAGATAGAGATGACAATCATATGGTAATCACAACACTGTAAAAAATGATTTTTAAGAAGGTAAAAGAAAACTTATTTATGGACATTTTTTCTTATTTTTTGTCTAAAAAGAAAAAAAATATTCTTAACAAGCAAGTTTTGCGCAAGAAAATTAAGCTCATTCTAAGAACATACGTCTAACTTTTTCTTATTAAGATATTTCAGCTCATGTTGAGCTTTATTTACCAGTTACAGGGTGTGACTATAGTTTGGTTGAAATTCCAGAATAAGAGTAAGATTATTTTTCTTATTTAAAATATGAGGCCACTTAAACAAATTCTCAATTTAAGAAATGTATTTAATGACTCTAAATCAAGAGTTCGTAACACTTATTTTAAAAAAATATCTTTCTTAAGAAAAGCAATTTTTGCTTGCAAGAAGCACAATTTTCTGTCATTTTTGACAGTTTAGTTTAATTTAAAAACACACGAGTTAGATTCATTTGCTAGTTTTAATAATTCTAGCCAAGCAACTTTTGCTCACCCTAATGGCAGATTTTTTTCTCAAAATAAGAAAAATGTATCACATTTAGGAATATTTTCACGTAGTGCTGTTTTTGCAGTGAAGGCTGTTTTGGCTGAAATGATTTCCATGTGAGAGTGAGCGAATGAAACTGGTGAGACTGCCATGCCTGTTTTGCTGGGAAAACGTAACCCTACGACGGCTTTCCTCTTTTTGTGCAATGCCACGACACAACAGTGGTTGATTTAATCTCCCAGTGCTGCCAGCTTGTCTCAACAGTGAATGGCACATTTTTTTACAGAGATGTCAACAAGTTTCCCGGTAAAAGGACAGATTTTAGAAGTTCAAAGTAGCCGAAATGCGAATATGTCTTTGACTGACACGCATTCAGCGCTCTGGAAAAAAACGCCAGCTTAGTGCCAGGAGTGGGTTTATTCCACAATAAGTAAACAAGTATCGCCCAGTCCTGGTGTGCATCAGAATCAGATTGCAGTAGTGTTGTGAGTAGAACCTGTTGGATGAGGTCTAATTTTCGGAGATATGCCTTTGCAAAGGTCACAAAGTACGTGTTTTTTTTTTTCTTGTGGAAAACCGGCCTCAAAAACAAGAAAAAAAATTATAAAAGCAAAACATGATACGTTCATGCGTCACAGCTCACACTGTGAGTGTTATGTTAATTTACATAACACATTTCATCATGTTACAGCCCATTTTAATTTCTGACAAGACATCACTTGACTGCTTCACTAGGAAAGGATTAAGGACGGTGTCATCTCTACATACTATGCTTTTATCAGTGAACTTGTTCTGCTTCATAAGCCTGTTCAAGGTGTCCACTGTCCAGGACTCCACTGAACTTAGCTACTTAGATTACTAAAGCATGAATTCTAGCCTCTAGCCACCTTCTCAACTCTTAAAGGGGAATTCCATGCATTTCTGCAAGCAGCCAGGCAGTCAAAGTCCAACTGAAACCACTTCCTCGTTGATGTTTTTGTCCATTTATTTTCTTTGCTGCATAAAATCCATTTGAGTTGTGTTTGTTGGGGAAATGTAGTCTAGAAAACATTGTCCTTAACTGATCTCTTCATCTGATGTGGTAGTACTGATGTACGTTTATTGATGTGGATGCTACATGTTCAGTGTTTAGATGTTTCCGTCTGCACATTGCTGTGTTAACGTGCACGCCTGTGTGCCGCAGCTGCGGGAGGAGTTTGACCGGGGTGTGGACGTGCAGCTGGATGAAGAGCACAGTGTCCATGACGTGGCTGCATTGCTAAAGGAATTCCTGAGGGACATGCCTGACCCGCTCCTCACCAAGGAGCTCTACACTGCCTTCATCAACACCATGTGTGAGGAATTCTTACAACCCAGCATTCAGAGAACATATACAGCCAGAGGCTTTTCCAGCCACCGCTTAAAAGAGAACTACAGGACAGGGTGTAGATTAGCAAAAGTGTCTTAACAGTATTATGTATTATTTGTCTAGTGTCAGCTTCACATTAACTTCTAACGATGACTGAGAGACTGTTCACTTAGTAACTACTGTACGAAGATGTCTACACAGGCCTCAGGACTTCAGTTCTATAGTTCAGTGTTGCCTGATGTTTAAACATCATGCTTTAGACTAAAGATGACCTCCTAGTGCATCTCATAAAATAAGAATATTGTGGAAAAAGTTCATATTTTCATTCAAAAATATTTCATTTTCTATACATTACACATAAAGTGGCCATTTACCTTGTTTTGCTGTCGATCAGTTTGCCTTGTAGCTCAGGAATATCAGAAATTGAGAATCTCAAATTATTATAATATTCCAATTACAAATTTAGAGTAAATTACTATACAAACAGTATCAACATTAAAACAAAAGGGCTTGAAATATGTTACTTTACATGTAATGAATAGAACATGACAATTGACCTTTTTTATGATGTTCTAATATTTTGGGATGAACTTGTACAGGTCTGTAAAAAAATACAAGACCACTACAGATGGTCAGTTTTTTTCAGTTTTACTATTTGCGGGTATTTTTGTTTTATTCTATAAACTACTGACAACATTTGTCCCAAATTCTAAACTTTTTTTCAGAAAATTAACAACTGTCATAAAAAAGCTGCTTTCACAAGTCTAATAATGCAAAGAATGTGATACTGATTTCTAAACAACACAAAATAACACAATATAATGTTGGAGGAAGAGTTGAGAAATCAGTACAGTGGTAACCCTACTTACGAGTTTAATCCGTGCAGGAGCTGAGCTCGTTAGCTGGATACATTTTCCCCATAAGTATACATGTAAAACTGATTAATCCGTGTCAGCCGGCCAATATACAGTATACTTTAATATGCTAAATAATGTGTTTATATGGGTTTTTTAAAAATAAACGTGACGACGACGACGCTCATGTAGGCTGGCTGCTAATGAGAGGAAGACCGACGGTGCTCATGTAGGCTGGCATCTAAGGACAGGAGGATGGGCGTACTTGTATGGCATGGTTACACTTATCATATGAAAAGTAAAAGTAAAATGTATCGAACTTTCTTGTTCACTACATTTTGCTACCTTAGCGTCGCTTTCAACAGGCACTTTCACTTTCACTTTCGGTCAAAGGTATTGACTGACCTCTTCTTCTATGGTAGCATCTAGGGGATGCTACGACTGCAGCGCCCCTAGCGGTTGGCATACTTGAACAAATTTAGGCTACTTGTTACTTGGAATTTTACTCGTTACCTGGAACAAAAATATTCCGAGATCTCGACTCGTTACCTGGAATACTCGTTAATAGAGATGCTCGTAAGTAGGGTTACCACTGTACTTGATAGAATAAGCCTGATTTCTTTAGTTCTTTCTATCATTTTTTACATCACTGTTGGATGAGCAGCTCAGCTCTGTTTGATGACTGCTGACTCTCCGTCTTCCTCTTGATCAAATGCCAGGTTTTCAATGGCGTTCAGGTCTGGAGATTGGACTGGATATTTGGAATGCTCTCTGAATTATACCCAGAGTTGTTTAATATAATATTTTTCATATATTTCATAGTGTCATTATGATGTTAATCAGTTGGCTATATTATAAATAAATGAATAGCCTCCTTAATAAAATAATTGAGAATCATTGATGAATTTCTCTGACAGTCCTTTGAGCTGGGCAGTCAGTTATTCTGAACCTGATCATAATTAAGCTTCACAAAGACGTGACCATTATACTCAGAGAAGGTTAAGGCTTCTGAATGAGGCTTTTGACTTAAGATGAAACACAATGTTTAATATGTACAGCATCTTATGTAGCTAAAGTGTTGTTGATGTGATTGTTGACAGTGATGGAACCTGAAGACCAGCAGATAGCCACGCAGCTGCTAGTGTACCTGCTGCCACCCTGTAACAGTGACACCCTTCACCGGCTTTTTGAGTTTCTGCACACAGTGGCTCAGCATGCCCATGATGGATATGACAAAGATGGGCAGGAGGTAGGATATAGACCTGAAGTAGCCATTACATGTTCCTGCTTTTATATCCATGTACTGAAGAATGTTCTGTTAACATGGTGGTTTTATTGGGAATGCCAACCACAGTGCCATGTGTTTGAAGTAATGATGTCAGATATTCAAGCATGTTAGTTATCTAATTCTGTGTAAGGACCTAATGCTGTTTTGAGGTCAGTTGCTTAGTGCTAATAAGTAGCTTTGCCAAGGTCTGTTGATCCAGCATTAGCATCTAGATTTGGGTTGTATAGCACTTCATAGCTAACCAGGATTTGAATAGCTTGCATTGTCCTACTTGTGGAAAATGAATAAGTTAAGATGCAGCTTAAAGGCTTTTATGGCTATGATCTCAGTGCCGAGTAACGTAGGCAGTATGACACTGATATGTACTTGCGTGTCTTGGACACCTGTGGCACAGCACAGACAAAAGTGACGCTAATTGAAGACTGGTGACTGATTTAGTCAGGCTGTTAGGCTGCTCGTGTAGTTCTTTATGTAAGTGTCTTTTATTTCAGTCTGCTTCCATCTACTGAGCACAGCAAGTCTAGCGTAGAATCCTCTGCTTAGAATTACTGATCATTAACCTTCATAAATCATTTTCAGGCACAAGATTAGAATCATTAAGCACCACCTGTCATCCTCAGCTCATCTAGCGGTGACAAAATAAGTTAATGCCACGTCATCAATGCAGTAATCTTAACCATTGAGCTCAGAGAAGGTGATCATGCACGTTTAAAGAATCAGGGGCAGTGTCTTAAAACAATAGTGACTTGTTGAATTGCCATTTAAATGGCATTTCAGTGGAGTCATCCAGACAGCAGGACAAAGGTTTCATTGACTTGGTGACTAGATCATATACTCTTGCTTTTCACACTCAATACACCTGAAGTATTGATGTATGTATGTGTGTGTGTGTGTGTGTGTGTGTGTGTGTGTGTGTATGTGTATGTGTATATATAGATACATACACACTATTCACAAAAAAAGGATATTTGATATATATTGATATAATATCGGCGGCACGGTGGCTTAGTGGTTAGCGCGTTCGCCTCTCAGCGCTGGGGTCTTGGGTTCGATTCCCCATCTGAGCGGAGTTTCCGTGTTCTCCCCGTGTCTGCGTGGGTTTCCTCCGGGGTCTCCGGTTTCCTCCCACAGTCCAAAAACATGGAGGTCAGGTGAATTGGGTACTCTAAAAATAAAAATTGTCCGTGTGTGTATGTGTCACCCAGCGATGGACTGGCGCCCTGTCCTGGGCTTAGTTGACTAATGTAATGCCCTGCCCTGCGTCCAGTGAGGGGGTAGGGGACTAACCGTGACCCTGATAAGGATTAAGCGGGTGTGATAATGAATGAATGAATGATATAATATCTTTTATTTGATATATAAAAAGAGAGAGAGAGTCTTTATAAACCACTGCTTTTTGAACTAGAATGGCTTTTAATCTAATGGGCTATTCAGTTCACATTTTAGCTTAAGATTGTGAGTTTGAATCCCAGTCGTGCGGCTTTGCCAACAGCAGTCGGAGCCCTGAAAGCCTGTGCTTTCTCTGGGTGGGTAGATGGCGCTCTCTCCTCATCACTACTAATGTAATGTCTGCTGGCTCAACCATCTGTTGGCTAATGCTTTCCTCTGAGGACATTGGCTGCCCAGTGAAGATGTATCAGCAGCAGTTCAAGAAAAGACAGTGGCCTAACTTCACATGCATCTTTGCCATCCTAGAGTCAGGGGCATTGCAAGTGATTGGGAAAGTCCTAGCGAATGATTGGCCATTCCAACATTTGGGATAAAATACTGGGTAAAAATAAATAAATCAAATAAATGTATAGCTTGAAGTTGCTCATGTAAGCTTGGATTAGCTTAGTCTTTAGTCTTGATACTCATCTTTACCCACTACTCTTGCAGAGCAGAATATATTGAGATGTACAGATGACATGCTTTCAGTGGATGGCTGTACAACATACAACATTGAAGGCTGTAATATGTGAATAAGCACTGTATTCAGTCAAATGTGGTTATATTCTGTAAGCACCAGTAACAGTTGCTTGTGTGTGTTTTGGTGGTTGAATCACGACATTCATATCAGATAACAAAAATAAACTTTTTTGATTTTGATTCAGTATATTGTATGGCCAGTTTAGAACTATGCTGTATCTGCAAGACTACTGTGTTTTAATAGGTTTGACAATGTTAACATGTTAAAAATGTGTTAATCTGATAAATGTTTAACTCCAGTCATTATTTTAATGTCGTAGATGCACAAAGTAAGTCTACAAGCTCATTCAGAGTGCATTCTCTTTAACCCTCTGAATTCAACTCTTCTGCTGATGGCATATTAACAAAATTCTACAAAAACTCTGCAAGATTTTATCCTAGAAACAAAACTAAACATACTAAACTAAACTAAACAAAGGGTCTACTTTTCAAATATATAAGCCTGAATTGAAATATATTTTTAGATTCTTGTGAGAGGAGCTTAAATAAGCAAAGACACATCTGTGAGATTGAGTCAGATAGCTGCGCAAATTTTCCCGCCAAAAGACATAATGACATGGCAGTTCTGAAAATTCCATTGGTTGGATTACCGGCTGTGGGATGTGTGGAATTTTAACCAAACAAAGGCCTCTCACCTGAGGTGAAGTTGAACAATAGACATCTCTCTGAGTGTTTCACACCTATCTCATGAATATTCAATGAAGGGTTAGTGACTGAGTGAAAACAGAGTGTCACCTCACATTTCTTAATCTTTACAAATAAAACCAAACACAATTTCTTAATGTAGTAATAACTGTTGTGAAGCAGACACCTCTGTTTATTCAGTTCAGAGCTCAAAAGTCTTGGCTAGAAATGTTTAGAGCATTTTTTCACAATATATAAGCACATCTGAAAACAGGTTTTTGGAAAGTCTAAGTTTAGAGCAGATTTAATCAAAATATAGATTTGTGACTCTTACTGTTTTGCCACTGTTATTGGTGAGTTTGTGCTGAACAAAAGCCTGTGTATCACGTTTAGATAGGTGTAATTTGTAAAAAAAAAAAAAAAACTCTCTGAAATACTCTCAGACTCCAGAGGGATAAAGATGGAGGGATGTGAGACTTTTTATTCATATGCATGTGTCTTGTTTTCAAAGTGATTTAGTCATACTACAAATCTATGAATTCCTGGCTTTGTAAGATAATGTCCATATTGTAGAACCTTAGCTTAGATCTCAGTCACAGCTCAGGCTCTTGTAGACTGGGTCCTCATGGTGCTGTCGCTCTCTGAGCAGGACTGTGGGCTTGGCCCAGTATACTTTCCCACACGCCTCTCTGCCCGTATCTGCCATCAGCCACAGGAAGCTGGCCTCATTTCACGCTCGGGAGGGGAACACTGATCAGCACTTTCATCACACTTGTGTTCCCGCTTTGACAGAGCTTGGGAGGGTGGGGTGTGACGGGATATTTCGTGGTAGGACACTGAGGCAGCGGTACAAGTTAGGGAGGTTCCTGGGAGTAAATCAGAGGAGGTATTTTTAGATGCAATTTGGTAGCATTTATTAGCTATTTGCACACCAGACTTCAATAAGAGTACATGTAGTGTGTTAGAGGATGCTTACAGGGCATTTAGCAGAAGCACGTACACTCACCGGCCACTTCATTAGGCACACATACACTCATTTTGCATTTTATCAGCACTGACCAAGATAGCATATTTTACAATCTTACTAGCAATACAATTACAGACTGTAGTCCATCTGTTTCTAAGGGTGAAAGGAGGCTAACAAAGTACACAGAGAAACAGATGGACTACAGTCTGTAATTGTAGAACTACAAAGTGCATCTCTATGGTCAGTGGAGCTGATGAAATAGATGTTGAGTGTAGATGCCAGGCATGTGAACCTAATGAAGTGGCCACTGAGTGTATGTAGATGTTTTCTGATTTAAAGTACACACTGTCCTGCTGTGGTGTGCAGGGGATTGTAGGGATAATCCTTGTGGCTTGTAAAATCTCATACCATATCACAAAATCACAGAGCAGCAGGTTTAATATAAAGTGCTGGAATTGAGTTTCTGTATGTTGTACTACTGGATGACTGGATCACATGGTTTGAAGGATATTATGCATTTTGCCTGAATGTATGCCTGGCTATTTAAGATTTCTGTTAGATTATTGACAACTGTAATATTGAAAAAATGGCAATAAATGCATTCTTGTAAACCACCTTAAGTGCCAAACAATGTGCTTAGTTACAGAGGTCCTCCTTGATGCTCCCAGCCATCACATTGCTTTGTTTTGATTCACACTGTGTGTAGCCACTCTTATAATGAACTCTGTGATGTGAATCTGCTCACAGGTGACTGGCAACAAGATGACGTCAATAAACCTGGCCACCATCTTTGGACCAAACCTGCTGCACAAACAGAAGAGCTCAGATAAAGAGTTCAGTGTACAGAGCTCCGCTCGAGCAGAGGAATCCACAGCTGTGATTGCCGTGGTGCAGAGGATGATTGCCACCTTTGAGGATCTTTTCATGGTGAGGGTTACTATGGAGAGCAGCCCATGATCAGTGGTAGTGGAAAGAGTGTACTGTTCTGAACTGTAACTGGATTAGTTCTAAACACAAGAAAAATTAGGTTAAGGTATGGTTTTCATATAAAACAACATCCAATCCAACATGTATATAAACCCTGCCATAGTAAACAGGCAGTGTACACAATATAATAAAGTCCTCTACAAATGCTGCTCTGCTGTTGTGAATGGAAGACACTCTAACACTGAGTGTACTGTGAAGTACATTGTGTCCCATTTTGCTTCTTTACCCAAACGACCGTGAGTAATGAAGATCTGGTGATGAAATTTAGATTAAATACCCCAGTCTTTGTGACGGGTGTTAATTTTACGACGGCTAATATCTGCGGCTGTAGGAGTGGAGGCCGGCGCCCATCCAGCTATCTCCATTGGTCACCTGCATTAAAGCCCTTAATGTTAAAGTGGGTTATTTCACAATGGGATCCGGACATAATGTATCAGTGCACAGTACAGGAGGAAGTGTTCATGGTGTGAATGTACTGGATATTAAACTCAATTCAGAAGAATTTCTGAAGCAGTTTGGAAGCAACAGGGTTATTGGTTGACCTTTTACAACATAGAGCATCGGGTTCAAGTGTGCTTTTCAGCCCTTTTCCCACAGACTGAGGTATTTAATCCACATTTCATCACCAGATCTTCATTAGTATTAAAGTTATTCATGATTGTTTGTGTAAAGAAGAAAATTATTATATTTATATATATTTATAACATATTTGAGCCCATTTCATCAAGCTTAAAATTCCTCAAAAGGAAAACCTCTGAGCTGCCATAATTGCAGTAATAAAACAGTCTTCACCACACCACCTTTTTCATTTAAAGAAAGGTTTTGTTAGAGCTGAATGCTGTAGTGTTTATGTCAGAAACGGCAGAAAAGTGATGCTGGAACTGGGCGTGCTAGATCAAAATCTGTGCTTCCTATTCATCACTGAAACCAGTGCATGTTACACTCATCCCAGCTATCTGTTCATCAGCCTTCGGAAGTCCAGGTCGACAGAGTTAAACGCTTTGTCTGACACATTTCTTGTAGAAGCTAAACAATGCTGTGTGTGGTTGAGCAGGTCTGATTCGAGACTAAATGAACTTAAGAGCAAGGCCCTGCAGGAGCTGCCTGTAAATGGAGGAAGATTTTAACTGGTGCCAGAAGGCTTTAGGAGTTAAATCTCCCTCCTCGTCTTTTGAACAGAACTTAGTAGTGTAACATACATTATATATGTATTACATATGTATATATGCTATATAAGACATGTTTTATTATGTTTGTGTCAGTATCAAATGCTTTGTAGCTGCATGCTTGTAAACTAAACCATCTCAAATTCATCTTGTTAGCAGTTTTATGGTGTAAATGATGTTGGTTGTATCATTTGGTTTGAAGTGGCAATTTTGTATTAGTTTATTTAAATATAGTACTATTTATAGGTGTCTCCTGACCTGCAAAATGAGGTCCTAATGAGCTTGCTGGAGACTGATCCTGATGTGGTGGACTACCTGCTACGGCGGAAGGCGTCACAGTAAGTGCCTTAAAACAATTTTGCACATAAAGAGACATGTACATAGGGAAAGAAGACTCTTCACAAGCCTAGGATGGATTTTTTTGCATTTGTTATGTTCATAATGCAAATATATGGACATATTCTGCCCTCTGGTGGCTGTTAGTGAAGCTTACAACAGAAATAATATACAGCTCTGGAAAAAATTTTACAGTTTTACTATTTATAGACGTTTGAGTAATTTTTGTTTTTCAATTCTATAAACTACTGCATTTCTCTCAAATTCCAAATAAAATATTGTAATTTAAAGTATTTACTTGCAGAAAATGAACTGGTAAAAAAGATGCAAAACTTCAAATAATGTAAATAAAACAAGTTCATATTAATTTTATTTTAAACCCCACAATAATGATGTTTTCATTTAAATCTTAAAAATAGTTCAGGTACTCGTAATTTGGTGGAATAACTCTGATTGTGCCCTCTTACACACTGTTGTTGGGTTACTTTAGGCCACTCCAGGCACAAACATTGAAGCAGCTTGACTTTGTTTAATGAATTGTGATTGTCCATCTTTCTTTAGCTCATAGTCCAGACATTTGAGAGGTTGGAGATTGGGTTGTACAATTGAAGTGGCCTCTAACGTTTTTCCAGAGCTGGACTATGCAGGGACATTGTTTAGTCTTAGGACTCAGTAACTGCTACTAATTATTCAGTAGTTTACTATTCAACACTATCAGCATAAAAATAAATAAATAAATATAAATAAATATAAAAAAAAAAAAAAAAAAAAAAAAAAAAAAAAAAAAAAAAAAAAAAAAAAAAAAAAAAAAAAAAAAAAAAAATATGTAAGTTTAACATTGAAATTAAATTTTGAACACAAATATGAACTTTTTCACACTATCCAAATTGTTGCAGAGGCAGGTCTATAGTTATGAGTATCTCCTGTGTTTCTACATCTCATGTACTCATTCTTTCTTCTTCAGGAGTCCAGATTTGTTGAATTCACAGACGACCTTCTCTCTAAGCGAACGGAGATCATCTAGCGACTCCAACAAGGTGTCAAGTGGCGAGGTGTCTCCATATGACAATAACTCCCCTGTGATGTCTGAGAGAAGAGGGGGAGATGGAGGCAGCAGTGGCAGCGGTACAGGAGGAGCCCTCAGTGCTGAGAGACTCTTCCGCGTACCAGAACAGTACACTCTTGTGGGCCAAGTCACAGGCCGCAGCAGGGACACGGTCTCAAACCCCTGGTCCCCAACCAAAGGTAAGACTAATCATCTTGAATCAAGTTGATGTAGTCAAGAGCAGACATAGACTATATTTACCTGACATTTACTCTTACAGATATTTCAGAGGAGCATGCCAACATCTGGGGTGCATGGCACTCAACACTCAAGCCAGGGCTGAAAGAACAAACCTATACAGGTACAGTGCAAGAACTCTAATTTGAGCTCCTTGTACAACAGACCTTATTTCAGAGTACTACAGCTCTGTAATTACAGCCACAGTAACACAGTGCAGCTGTAAAGAGCAGACTGTCATCTTTAATATGTACATTCATATTCTGAACCAAGTAAGAATTGCATACTTTTTTATATACACTCTTGAAAAGGGGGTTCTTCAAGGGTTCTTTGGAAATAGCATTGATTCTGTACAGAACCATGGACACTCAAAGAGCCTTCTGAATGCCTAAAGTGTTCTTTACAGTTCAGGAAAGGGTTTTTTGCATGTGTATTAT
Organism: Crenuchus spilurus; assembly: GCA_036984385.1. Taxonomy (NCBI): domain Eukaryota; kingdom Metazoa; phylum Chordata; class Actinopteri; order Characiformes; family Crenuchidae; genus Crenuchus; species Crenuchus spilurus. The sequence goes on along the minus strand of BRDA01008281.1, from coordinate 2,477 downwards.
TTGGATAATGCCACAGTGTATATGGTTTGTTTAGGTTTAGGTTGTATGTGTTCCAGCCTGTACTGGTTCATTTAGATGTGGGCTCAATACAACAGCAATAATAATAATAATAATAATAATAATATATTATTATTATTATTATTATACATTTTTAACAAGCCTCATCACTACTGTATGACCCTGTACTATTTTGATGCATTGACTAAAGTTAAATTGTTCAAATTAATTGAATTGTTGAATTAACTCAATAAATATATTATTATAATAATAATAAACTATTTGCTAGTATAATATGGTCACCAGTCATTTTGTGAAGTGAGCTATGCAATACAATTTTAAGTTGTTTACATTTTAAATTATTTTTATTACATTGTTCTTTATAGCACCATAAAGATTGTATATAGAACCCTTTAAAAAGTGTTCTGGATAGTACCAAAAAAAGAGTTCCACTATTATTACAAACAAAACCACCTTTTTTCATACTATATAAAACCCTTTTTGTTAAGAGTGAATTGTTCATGCATTTTGAAGGCCATGTGTAATCAGACTACCTGTTTTTTCTTAACCAGCTGTGTCAGTTCATGCACAAGAGAGTTAACAAAATCTCATGAGTGCTACTTGCATATGGAGTCTGTTTATATTGTCTCTCAACATGAGGAGTAAACATGTGTCAATGCCAGTAAAGCAGGCCAACACATGGCAGTCGAATGCAGCAAAAATAACCAGTGTTGAAAATGTGTGAGATCGCACGTAATAACACATCTCATTGATTTTGTTTGTCCCTAGACATCCTTCATTCATCTATGTCTCCATGCTACAAGATTTGCCCAGAACAGAACACCAAAACACCACACACATTCAGCATTGTACCTTCCTTTCAGAATCTGAGATAAAAAAAGTAACAAAAAAGGGTTCTTTGTCTTGAAACAATAGTGGAACCCTTTTTGGTACTAGCCTATATATTGGTAAAATAGCTGTGTAGTATGTGTGGTGTGTTAAGCTAAAAGTTATAAGATCAATGTATTGTACTGTGATTTTTTTTAGAAGACATTCAGTCTAGCAATGATAAATGGCTCCTATACAAAATGAAACAAAAGCAGCTTATCACAGTGAGCAACCTTGGCTGTAATAAAATAAATGATGAAAAGGGATTTCAAATCATGAAGCATGCTAGAATGATGCTGAAAATCACTTAAATCGCTGAAAAAGTACAGTTAGACTAATTTTAAACCGTGACAATTCGGTTACTAAATCAGCATTAGCATTAGCTTGTAAACTCTCCAGTTAGCTAGTCGGTGCTGATAACATTAGCTAGCTTAGCTATCTGTATGTGCTTTCTTAGCTAATGTTTGTGATTTTTATGAAAACTAAACTTGCTTCATTAAAGTAACAACACAAATGTGATGATGAACCACAGGAGAATAAAATCTATAGTCTTTAGTATACAAGGATTAGCATTAGCAAACTAGCCAGCTCTCACATTCAAAGCTAGCTAAAACATACTTGTGTAGTACTGGTTTTCTTAGCTACACAACTAATCTGTTAATTAATCCCAAATTCCACAAAACAACTATTTTACTGAGGCAGCTTAGCTTGATAGACCACGAAAAAGTAATTCTGAAAGTTTTTTTGAAAACAGGGGCATCTGAATGTGCAGGGCTGAAGATGTTTTTGAGAAAATACTGAACTGTACTGTAAAATGCTTTACTGGTGACATGTAGGGTTGCCACCTTTCATATATTGAAATAAGGAACACCCATGGGGCGGGGGTCTGGAATATAAACATATATATATATATATATATATTTTTTTTTTAATTATTAACAAATATTAATACATAATACATTACTTAAAAATATTTATTAATATTTTATTAATCGTTACTAGTTACTATTAACAATATTATAATAACTAATCATTATTAGTAATAATAAAATAACTGATATTAATATTAATTAATTAAATATTAATAGAAAATAGAAATGCGCTATATAAGTTCAACTTATTATTATAATGCATTATTAAATATGAATAAACAGTTAAAAACAACACATTTTTTCACTTCACTGAAACTTGTGTCAAACTTCACTCCAACTCATAATAAATAAGTTTTACACTTATTTTTGGAATGTGTGGTCAATATAGCTAATTTACATAAAATTACACCTAGAATGATACATATTATAGACATAGACTTAAAAGATCTGTTACTAATTTCTGATTGGCTGTTTGCTGTGCATTCTGAGAAGCGTGTTCTCCACTAAACGGAGGAAAGACAATCAGAGAGTTCTGAGGGAATCTTGCTCTGTTTAAAAAGTGTGCTCTCGGCATTTGGCAGTGAAACAGATGAAGTGACAGCAGGGCCAGCCAATCACAGATTAGCAACAAACGGCTGAGCTAATCAGCAAAATTGTAGGCGGGCTTCAGATTGAGCAGCCCCGCTGGATCCTAGTGTTTGACTCGTCTCCATTTAATAT
>BRDA01008278.1:22271-34876 GCA_036984385.1 Crenuchus spilurus | reverse complement strand
GAGAGAAAGAGAGAGAGAGAGAGAGAGAGAGAGAGAGAGAGAGGCTGTTTTTCTCTTTTTGTATGTTAACAAGGACAATGTGTACACACACACACACACAAACATCTGTTTCTCTGTATACTTTGTTATCCTCCTTCCAATGATCAGGACCCCCACAGGACCCCCGCTAAGCATTTATTATTTGGGTGTTGGACCATTCTCAGCACTGCAGTTACACTGATGTGGTGGTGGTGTGTTAATGTGTGCTGTGCTGGTATGAGATGCTGATGTTTTTAATCATCTCAGTATCACTGCTGGAGTGACAATGAAGGACTAGAATAACCAAAAAAAATTGCAGCAACAGATGAGCTGCTGTCTCTAACTTTACATCTACAGGCTGGACCAACAAGGTAGGTGTGTCTAATAGAGTGGACAGTGAGCTAACACTGTGTTTATCTCCAGCAGCTCTGCTGTGTCTTATAAATAAATGACTAAATAAATAAAAAATAAATGTGTGTGTGTGTGTGAATATATTATCAAATGTATCAAATGTTCATTTTTAAGTTAATTTATTTTATTTTATTTACAGAAACACATGTATTGATGTTTGCACATTTTTAAATTGTGTTTGTTGTGTTGGGAATCAAAAATGAACAACCAATTTACACTCAGGTGAACAGATGTTTAGTGAGACTCAGGCCTGAAAGTTCATTACACTCCTTTACTCTGGTTTTACATCCATAACTGTATAAATACACACATACATACCTGCTCTATTACAGCCTTGGTGTAATTCATAGTCTGTGATTTAATACAAAAATCCCACATTTGTTTCTCTTTATGTCATTTTAATTGTGCTGGAAATCAACAATAAATGCCCATTTACACCCAAAGTGAATGAAGGACAAGTCCATTACACCCTCACTTCCTCTGTGGGTAAGTGTAGATGAATAGGTCTCATTAAAACTAAATTGAGATTCCGCCAGCTGAAGTGTGGGGAAGGCCCTTAGACCCTTCAGCTCTTTCACTGATCAATAGAAACTTTGATCTCATCCTCCAGACGCATACAACCTTATCCCAATGAATGGTAAAATGGGAAGAGAAGAATCCGGGGGACTGATAAATAGCGGAAAATGAGTGTGTTATGCCATGACATGCCTTAAGTCCCAAGAGGGGGCTTTCTTGCTTCACTCCAGCCCTGAGAACAGAGAAGGAAACCGACCATCTAAGAGTGAGCCCTTTGAAGAGACCTGAACTCAAATTAAGCGGCATGCCATGGATGCTTTCTTCTGTTTTTTTCTTTGCAAGGACCCTTTTTTTCCTGTTTTAGGGGGTAAGGGGAGCCATATATTTGTCAAACTAAGGCGCCATGCCAACAATGGCAATTTGACACATCATGAACCACATTAAACTCAACAACATGGGGGGGCTCTTTGCATAAAAATCCTGCTTCTGAAAGTTTGGGAATAACTAGCATGCATTCTCCAAAACATACATGAAATGGGATGTTTGGAATTATGGAAACTCTTGGAAACAGGACAGCATTTTTGGCACCATTTGCTTAATGCCACAGAAGATATGGGTTGTCTGCTTTTTGCATGCATTGATTTCAGCAAAAGAAATCCTTCCTAAAATCAATAAAAAATGTTTGATTCTGATTCTGGTCCAGACAGGCAGGCCAAGCTTAATCAGCTGCTGTAGTGTCTGGAAAAAATGACAGAAATGGAGAGTGAAATCACATCCTGTCCTACTGGCTTCAAAATTGCCATCTGATATCACCTAAAACCTTAAAGTGATCAACAACAGCACAAGATTTCATAATCAGAAGGAGAATCTGTCACCCCAATAAAATGGTAACATCATTTTGAGATTATCCAACCAGCCATTGCACACAACGGAATTTGACCTCCACATTTAACCCATCCGTGTAGTGAAACACACACACTAGGCTGTGAACATGTGCCCGAAGTGGTGGGCAGGCCTATCCATAAATAAATAAATAAATAAATAAATAAATAAATAAATAAAATGTCACTTTATATATAATGAATTAAAAATATATTGTATGTATGGCTATTACATACATTATGAACAGTTTTTTTTTCTCACAATATTCAAATTTTTGGTAGATGCACTAGTATATGATAGAAATAAATATCATAACTATTTATCAGAATAACGTCCAGGTAAATAAATATGACAAATGTACACCTCAGTCAGCGCCATGGATTCCTACTGGTGAGTCAGCATTACCACTGGAAACAAGACATTAGTCTTAATCCCTGTTTGGGAAGCTGGCTCTATTGTTAGTCACTTGTTTGAATTAATGACAATCTTACAGCCTGTAGGAATCCGTCTACTCTTTCACTCCACTAATGATTTGAAGAATATAAATATCTCTTATATAATCTGTCTAAGACCATCTTTACAAGTTGGTCTTTATTAGAAAATGTTCCTAACTAATGTTGTCTGATCTGCTCTGGTGAAACAAATATTGACAATAATTACCCTTTAACCACATTTTACTAACTTTACTTAACACATTATGTCAGATTAATCTAGGTCATTTATCAAGCTAAGCTGGACATACATCAAGTCTAGCCCAGGTTTTAAAAGGATTAGGCTCTACAGGTCTGGCATATACAGGATACAGGATGTATAGGAAAAAAGTCAAATAACAACAAGGAAACAACATATATTCACATTTTTTTCCTGAACCATATTCTTCATTGTGTTCCCAATGAAATCTCTGGCAATCACAACTTAACTTTCTTGATCTCAAGATCTCTCATGTTTTCACAAGCATGGGAAAATATGTTGTTATCTCAAGAAAACAACTTTTGTTATCTTGAGATCATAAGAAAATTATGAATCATAAGAAAACATTCACAAAAGAATGGTAATCAAATATAGAAGTAATTGTACAACACAGCAAAAAAGTGAAGTTAGAATTTTATAATATAATTCATAAAAGTCATTCAAATCAAAATAAACCTGTACTTTTTAGAAGACATTAATTAGTTAGTTTAGACTAATTAATTAGTCATTTTATTTCTTTCTAAATAACTTTTTCCCCCACATAATAACCAACATTAACAAACAGAAATAATGCCCTTCCATTTACAAAATGTACAAATGTTTTTCATTAGTCTAAAATTATAATGTACTAGAGCAGCTCCTAATAAAAGCTATAATATAGTGGAAAAAGCTTGTGTTCATGATTTAATTCAAAAGATACTCTCTCGTATATTTATATGTATTAAAAAGTGATTTTTAAGCATTTTTTGTTTTTAACGTTAATACTGTTTGATTACTAATTTCCTCTAAATATTCTAATAATTTGATTTTCATGACCAAAAAGCCAAACTGATCAACATTAAAACAACAAAAAGACTTAATATATGTAACTTTACATGTAAGGAATATAAATTATATGACAGTTAACCTCAAAATCTTAGATGATGAACACAAATGAGCTTTAGTCAATAATGTGACTGTGTGCTGTTGTTATTGTAACGCGGTCCTGTCTCTGTTTTGGACTCTGTTGGACGCCGTACTGTGTCCGCTCTGTCAACATGGCTTCTTCAATGTCACTCTTCAGCTTGAGCCGACTTTCTGTACGAAATTTAATCACAAACTCACGCCTGAGCCCTTTAAGGTAATGACAGTAGTTTTGTTTGGTGGTATAGTGTCAGTGTTGTTTGTTTACACGACGCGTGACTGTTTAAACGGTTACTGAGGCGCCTGTTGTTAACCGTTAGCCGGTGAGCTAAAGCTAACTCACTGTCTCAGGATAAATGTTCAACGATGTTTTCCTGATGTTTAAAGTGCGTCGGCATAATTTCAGATAATTATTTTTCAAGACTGTGTTGTTGTGAAGTGCATTTAGTCATGAACAAAGCCTCAACTGTTAAACAACAACACTGACATTTTATTTCAGGTAATATGTCTTCACACATAGTTAGCAGCGACTGTTAGCAGCGCGTCTTTATTATCAAATACAGACAGACGAGACACATTACAGTCTCCTAACGTGTGGCTCCTTCTCAGCGACAAAAAGTAAATATACAGGCACTTTCTGCTTTTCTCATGTTCTAGACAAGTTCACCTTTGTGCTGGCCAGCAAGCAGGTTATTTACCTACCGAATCTCCAATAATTAATTTGAAAAGGTTCATCATTTAATCAAAAGGTAAACTGTTATATGTATTACATTCATTACATGTAGAGTGATCCGTTTCAGGCCCTTTTTTGTTTTCATATTAAATATTTAATATTTTCATCATCTGTTTAATTAGCACTTCTCTGAAACTCAAAATGAAATATACCAATAACTTTCATGTGTAAGTAAAACTGTATATACAGAGTGAGCACAAAAACACTCCTTGATGTCAAGTAGTTATAGATTGAAAACTTTTAATAATATATTTCTAAATATGGTGTACACAGATACATGAACTCAAAAATGTGTTTTCTCTCCCACAGAACTGTAACCATCAAAGTGTAAAAATATTCCATTAAAGTTGCATTTTATATCACCTGGAAATCAAGGATGGTTTTTGTGCTCTGTTGTGTGTATATATCATGACATTCAGATTTTTTGAGCTACACTGCTAGGTTTTTTTAAGTTTATTTGTCTTATTCAGATCATATTTCCTATTCCAGTGCTGAAGTTACACTGAGGCACCCACTGAATAGCAATGTATGGTTGTCATGATCCCAGCATTTTGAATTCAGTACTAATCATTGTTTTTATTGCCAAATTATTATTTAGGTTGCCACACAGACACATTTCTACATGTTTACATGTTTGACTAACATGTCTTGTTTCTGTTTCTTTTAAATTGTGATCTCTCTAATACAGAGGTCTTACAGCCATGATACATTCCGTACAACCCTCATAACACAGCTTAGTGATTGATTGTGATGTTGTGAAAATAGGCCTACAACATACACATTCACTCATAAAACACTTCAGATTGATTAAGATCATATTATATCACTATAATAGCAAATAATAAACAATTCCCATTTTACTGTACTGTAGTCCAGTGTACATTAGCTGGCAATACTTGATAAATAAGCTATGGTCCAGGTAGGATCAATATCAGTGTCTGGGCCTTTTTACTCTTACATTGGGTTGTATTTGATTAGTTAGTAATCACTTTTATGGTATATCCTGTGAATGTTTTGTAACCAGTCATTACATTTATGTTCACAAAACACAACTAAAATTATGTGCATTTCTCACATTATTTTGAGGTGCTGATCTCAGTCAGTGTCTCCACACATGGTGTAAATTGTGGAAGTGGTACATTGTATTTTAATTTGCACTGAGTGTAATTTTCAGCATCTTTAACATGCCGGTTTCTAGGTTTTAGCGATATTTAGTTGCTCGTTATCAGAATTTGATTGATTTTGGGACATTTCAGGTATTGTTTCAGTTTGACAACTGATCAAGTCTGTAGTGTTATTGTATATTAGAATATCCATACAATTATTTTTATATTTGACATATTTGCAGACTATTATGTTGAACTTCTGTATAGAATAGTTGACACACTGGATTTCTTACTGTTTATGGTTTTAGCGTTTTTGGTTATTGCCTGATATTGTCATTTGTAAACACATTTCTTCTCAAATCAGCCTGCATGACTAACTAGTAATACAAACTTCTGAGAGGTAGACTTTAGAGCTTGTTCATGAAAAATGCAATTCTATATACGTACAGTGTTGTACTGTATGTTGGTTCATAATTAGTTGTCTTGAAGCATGAGTTGTGGCTTTTACTCAGATTGTATAATTGGTGGAAATGTTAGATAATCTTTCGAAGTTTGAGGAGTTAGAACAGCCAAACAGCAACAAAAAGCTGTGGAAAATGTTTGTTCATTTATTCATTCATTCAACATTTGCAGCCTGGTCCACAGGTGGAAAATCAGATCATTGTTAAATGATTAGATGAGATATTTGTCTGTATAATATCTACAGATTGTACATTGGTCTTGAAGTATTTGTATAATACATGTAGTATGATCTGAAAAGCACATTATGACAGTTTATTGCAATAAAATTAATATGCCTGAGCTAAATTATAGAAGTTGGCACTGCTTATGGAAAATTATGGAATCCAGTCAGCCAGTCCTTTGTTGGCAGTGGAGATACGAGAAAGGTTGGTGCGATTTTCCTGGCTGGAACCTACAGCATTATCTTCCGTTCGTGACAAACTGGCTGCTGTACGTTTTTGCACAGAGTTCTTGCGCAGCTCTTTGCCCCGAACGCTCTCGCGGTGACTGTGGGTCGGTGGGCCAACATAAAGTGCTGTCTGTTGCTAACTCGCTGATGGGAGCATGCCAGGAAATCAGCAGACAGAACTAATGGATCTGCGTGCTCTTCCCTCTCTTCCCTTGATGCACCCCATTCTCTAAGACAATGCAGTGTGGTTGCTTTTGTTTACTTAAGTGATATTTTTCTTTGCTTGTCAGTCTCATTTTTCCCCTCTAAACTTCCTGTGTTGCAGGTCAGTTAGCACATCAGGATGTCTGGCAGGGAAACAAGAACAAGGATCCCAGCTCATCACAGTAGATGAGAAGCTGGTAAGAGCACAGTGAATGAGCTTTGTTTGGTGTTGTTAATGTTTAATTAATGAAAAGTTTGATTTAGTTCAACTAGGGCCTCAACATTTTTCTCCGTTATCTGGCTTTTTCTCAAACTATATATTGTTAAACACTCACTGATTGTGCTAAAAGCATTAATATATATGGTTGTCAACCTTTTTGAATTAACAACATTTTTTAGATAAAGAGTTAAGGTAGTAATACTGTTTTAACGCAGTAGGGTTCATATCTCCGTAAATGTTCTGAGTTTGCATCTCTGTAGTTTCAGTGTGGAACTGTTTGCACCCAGTTGTAGTTCAAATACAGCTTTAAAAAGACAAATATTATCTTGATAAAAGTAAAACCAAACTGTAGTACATTGCATCTGAAAGGTTATTTCATTCACAAACAAAACTCACCACTGTTGCTGTAGTTTAATTGTTATCTTCAATATTGTTAGGACTGGAGGAGCCTTTAGCAGAATGCACTGGACACAGGACAGTCTTCATTATAACATGCATACAAGAGCTATATGAGATCAGATTAGTCATGGAGGAATTATACAGACAGTTACTGTCAGTAGACACCAATAGAGAAAGTTGAAGACTCTTGTCGATCCGTTTCTGAAAACCAGCCTACACTTTGTTCAGGTAATGCCTTCACATAATGAAAATAATGTAATTACATTATTGAAAGTAATAAATATATTCTGATTAACTTTCTTTTGTCTGCTCGTATTGCTGTAGATGCACTGCTTCTAAAATGTGGGAAATCTCTTCAAATTTAAGCAAATAAGGAAAAAAGTATAAAGTATTATAAAAACTTAGCTGTGATCAGTTTTGTTTATCTGTTTATTAGTGTATAAGTGGATATCTGAATCATTTCTAACTGAAGAAAAGTACTGGATGGTTGGGCGAGTGGAAATTCTGTCCTGGATTGTATCTCAGCTTGCCAAAGCGCTGTCTAAATCACTAGAGGCTCTCACTTCAAATTTGGGGCCGCTCCAATGTAAAGCTGATAAAGGGCCCCCCAAAAAGAATGGAATGAAAAGAAAAACCAAGACTAGACAGACAGTAGCAGCTTCGTCTGGCCTGTGAAGGCTGTCCTTTTAGTGCTGGCCCCAGAGCATTCATTCTTGTTGAGCAGGACTGCGGCTTTGCATATACAGTGAATAATCTGCTGCTTGTGAGATAGTTACAGTGTCTGTAACAGTTTGCTTTTTAATAATGCTACAAAGTTATTTTGCAAGAACTTAACATATATTAACAACGAAGGAAAAACGGTTACATAACTAATCCTCATTTTATGCCTGTGTTGTGACGTCTGTATGCAAACCTTTTAGCTACGTAATATGTGGTTTTAGCAATCGTTTAGAATGATTTTCTCTATTGTGAATTTAGCAGTAGTTTTGGAGGGAAAAAACTAAAGTGGAAACTTCCTCAGGAACACACATTTAGATTTGAGTGGTACAAAATGTAGCCTCACGAAAAGCTGTTTATAGAACTTTAACTTCATTTTAAAGAAAGTACGTTGTCCTCAAACTTGCTGGTCAGTATACATAGTTGAAATTATTTAAAATGCAATAAATGTACAGTTGTCTTTAAGAACTGTAATTAAGTTTATCTTTGGGGTGTAACAACTTTATATATAGGACCCTACCAAATTCACAGTGGTGAAAATTGCATTATGGCCAGTGAAATGATTGTTTTCGGGTGAAATTTGCCATGAAATGCTGTGAAAATTCAAAATGTATGCATTTTGTACCTTAAGTGGTTCTTATTTCATGTTTTGAATTCACGTACATATGTGAGTTGATGTATTCAAAGAAGGGGGTGCTCAAGAGCCATGAAAGTGGGTCGCCAAAGCCAAACTAATGCACCGTTTTTGTGGGTTAAATTTTCAGTGTTTTGTCAAAAAGTGATTATAGCTACTAGGCTTCTTGAGAGCGATATTCCCACATTACTATTGCCTCTTTCCTGGGCCAGTCCAGTGACTATAGAATGTGCGCTAGGCAGATTGCCATTTTGTTAATTGTACTTTGGTTGCTGTAAAGTTTTGTGGAAATTATATAAATTACACTGAGGTTAAGATACTGTACAGAAGACTCAAAACTGCACTCACATCTTTGTGCTGCAAGACACCTGGGGACCACATTAGGTACACACTTCTATATCTGAAATATAGCACTTTTCTTGTCAAATCTGTGATGAGACTAGATTCTTGGAATTATGCTAAATCTCCCATAACTTCAGTAGGGCTATAATTATACTAGTACACTAAAAATTAATTAGCGTTCATAATTTAATTCGAAAACATAAAACTATTATTTTTTTATATTTAATACACGTTAAGTGACATTTTTATTGTTTTAATTTTAAAACTGTTTGATAATTTATTCAAACTTGTTTGTGGTTCTGGATTTTCATGAGCTATAAGCCATTTAGATCAACATTACAACCAAAAAGGGCTTGAAATATGTCACTTTAAATGTAATGAAAATAAAATCACAGTTTTTGAATTACATTTTAAATAAAACTTTCATGATAGTCTATTTTTTTAGATCCAGTAGTAAATACCATTGTTTCAGTTTGTATTAACATTGTAAGAGGAGGTTTATATTCTAGACTAAAATTTCTTCTAGACACCCCATTGTTTTCACATTGAATTCACTCACACAGGAGAAAAACTTGTGCTTCTTTTCTTTTATTTGATGATTGTGTATCTGTAGTCTGTTCCTTATTTGTTAAATATGTGTTGGTTCAACTATTAATGCAATCCCTCCAAACTGTTATTTTCAGATATACAAAAAGATGATGAATGGGGGTAAAAGCGCCATCCAGTATAAAGTGAATTACTGGATCAAGAAAAGCAGCACAACGAGCTCAAAAATAAATCCACAAATAGAAATTTAGTGAAGCTGTTTGGCATTTATGCATTTTATGATGTCATTCTTTACAACATGACCACTGCATTAGTAAGCATGAGTGACATGGCAAAATATCATATTGCTCTACTTCTGAAAGAATTTTTAAATACACCATACACTGTATTTATTATTCTGGACATCTGCCAAGTCAGAATGACATCAGTAAGGCAAAGTTTTAAAAATACTACCAAAACTGTCAATTCAATTAATTGTATTGTGCCGTTCTGCATTAATACAAGTAATCAAGGCTAATTGCCATTTAGAAGAGTTTATGCACTGATGATGACGCATATTATGATGTAATTTATCACAATAATGATAAATATTGTCATGTTGCCTAGCTGTACTTCAAAGTCAGTGTCGCTGCTGGTTTTTCCTTGTACTTCAACAACTTAAGGCGGGGGTGGTTCCTTTTCAGAGAGTCATTACACCAGCAAAAACATGTATAAAATGGCCCAAAGAGATGATTTTTTTTAATTAGCGTGGTAATGGTTACAGGTTTCATTATTACCACTTTTTGGTATATATCCATTTTAATGTCATATATTATAAAGTACCATAAAAAATAACTTTATCTGTGACCTCCTTGCTCTCTAGGCATAATGGTCAGATGAGCAGTGACTTCCAGCATCTTTGATGTATTGCCTAATAGCAACACGCTGATTCCAATCACATTTCATTCAGTTGTTTAAAAAGGAAGCTGATAACTTTCCGCGGTTAAATCTCATTGTCCTCGTCTGACTGAGATATGAAACTATAATATCAAAATGGAACAAAAAATCTCGAATCTAATGCCATGTGTTCATGTGAAAGTGCTTGCATATGTACCCCTTTGTGAGCAGTCAAATGTGTGGCATATCAAATGATGGCAATTAAAGACGTGCGTGATCGTAGCTGAGCGCTGGCACTCTCTCCCTCTGCTGCCTGCCCTGGCTTGCTTTTGTTAGTAATTACTGTTTGATTAAGCATGCTGAGCTGCGAGAAAGCCTGCATGGCTGGCCACTGATACAGAGCTTTACACGGAATGCCTGAGCCTGTGTGCAGATCACTTAAAAGGATGGACTCAAATCAGTGATTTCCCACTCGAAGGTTTTTGTTCCTCCTCTCTTCTCATATTTGGCACATGAGAAACTTGAACCTCTGAGAAAGTTTGGATACTTCTGTACCAATAATTCTTATGACACATGACGCTGGTATTCAAAATATAGTTTTATTTTCCTTACAGCTGGGCAATATGAATATCATTATTGTGATAAATGACATTACAATATATATTCTTTTCTACAGCATATTGTGGATATTATCAGTACTTCTAAGCTGTGTGTTTGATTAAAATGTTTAATTAGGGCTGTTTTGGACTGGATTGGCAGCACAGGAAGTAAAATGTTGACATTTAATTTATACTTTGGTAGCATTTTTACAACTTTGGCTTTTTTTTGCCTGTTCTGAGTGGGGAAAAAAAACTTCCTTAAGTATCACGATACAACGTTTTGCCATATCTCGCCCATCTCTGATCCCTCTCCATAGTCACACATTGACTTTGCAGCTGATTCACTATTTTACTGCTATTACAGTCTTGGTCTTTATTGCACGATACTGCCATGTGAAAAAATGACCCACTAACCAATTGGCAGTGAGTATTAAGCACCTTGGCCAATTTTAGACTTTCCTTGATTATTTCTGTGGATATTCTAATGAATCAAAGCATCCAACAAACAAGACGTTAGCTGTCACATCATTGTAATTTAATACATCACAGCACTTTAATTGCAGTATGTCTCAATATACTTGTCACAGCATTTGCATGGCTCGTCATTATAATTGTGATGTTCTTTGGTTGGGTGATATGACAGAAACACAAAAAAAGCATTTAAGAAATAACTGGAACAACAATAGTTGGTCAAAATACAATAATTTGTAAAGTAATACTGTAATGGGATTCAGTCTAGTCATTTGCAGTGATTGTTGTTTACAGACTCTATAATTGGTGTAAATCTGAAGCATAAAGTTACACAGTCCTCTAGGATTACGTTTGTTACCTATGCTATACTCTTAGAGGCACATTTTGATGTAATTGAATATATATTGCCTTCCTTTTCCTTGTTTTTCGTTTTACAGTAGCTAGCCTGAATTTAAAGGCTCCTAGATAACACTGCAAGGAGATACTGACACCCAGGGTTTCAACTAAAAGAATCTCATTTACACCTGAAGCACCTTTATATAGGCTGTCAAAAAGAGCAAGCATGTCTTATGGAGAGGGAATGGGATGAGAAGGTGTTGGGAGTGTGAAAGTGGAGCCAAGAAAATGTTTAGTAGAGTGCAAACAGTTGAATAGTTTGTGCCAGCTGTCTGATGGGCATGCAGTGACTGTCCAGTCTGTCTCATTAACTGCACAATTCCTTTTTGGTGGAAAACAGTCTGTGCCAGTCCTTCAGACAAGCTATTAATTCATTCACTGTAATTTTTAATGGTGCCTTGCGCTAATTTGGCACGCTGTCATTCTTGAGTGGAATCGCAAATTTCAGCAATTTAGGCTTGTGCATGTTCTGCTGTTCATGGTCGGAGCGTAGCAGAGCTTAGTTCACTGCACAAGATAAGAAGTGTGTACAAAAATGTGTGTAAGAAAATGTAATAATGTAGTGTAGTGTAAAAATGTAGTGTAAGTGTTTTGTGCTGTGTTGTGGACATGGAAAAAACATGAATGGTGAGGAAAGCCAGTACACTCGCTGGCCACTTCGTTAGGTAAGCTTACCTTGTATCTACACTCATTGTCCATTTTGTCGGCTTCATTGACCATATAGGGGCACTTTGTAGTTCTACAATTACAGACTGTAGTCCATCTGTATTTTGTTTACTAATTTTGTTTACAAAATCCCTGTTTTTACAAAGTATACTAGACCTTCTAGTCCCCCTAATTTGGTCAGGAAAGTTTAATTATTTGCTTTAAAGTAGGGCTGCCACGATTAGTCGACTAGTCACGATTATGTCGACTATTAAAATAGTCGACAACTAATTAATAGTCGATGCGTCGTTTTTGTTTTTGTTTTTACTTTCGTTTTCTCTCCAAACTGCTGCGTACTCACCTTTTACTGCTGCGTCTTCCTTTCTG
>BRDA01008278.1:5977-22171 GCA_036984385.1 Crenuchus spilurus | reverse complement strand
AGTTAGCATATAGCTGAAATCTAATGACGGTTATATAATAACAGCTGCATTCTAGTGCAATAAGATGTATGTTTTATATTCAATTAATGTATGATACGATTAGTCGACTAATCGTAAAAATAATCGGTGATTAGTCGACTATAAAAATAATCGTTTGTGGCAGCCCTACTTTAAAGATAATAATATATCATCCTGTGGCCCAAAGATGTGTGTGTTTGTGTTTAAGGAGTTAATTTGTTCTGAGCTTTGTGTGGATTCTATCAGGCCCGGCTGGCAGAAAGGTAGAGAAGATCCAGTCTGTGAAGCGGACTACACTGACCCGTCCTCCCCCTTCTCCCTGCTCTCCCTACACCACACATCTCAAGTGTCTGTTTTGTCTAGATGAACCTCATACCAGGTGCTTGTGCAAAAATTTCAAGGCTGGGCAACTAGGTCAAAGGATATGGCTCTTTGAAGAAGACCTGACAAGAGGCTTTGTGTATTAGCCGCTAAATGGTATTTCATTTACTTAGCACTCAAGAGAAAGTAACCTTTAAAGCACCCTTCAGTGGGTTTGCCTTTGTGTGGCCAAGGAGGAAAACTTACTTCAGATGTACTGCAGTGTTCATTCATTTCCTCCACTTTGTCTTTCTCAAAAATGGACCCAGTTTTTTTTTCCCGCTCATCTCCTGTCCTTATTTGCTCTGTGTTGCAGACTGGACTCTCTGTGGTTTTGTATGTGGGGCTTATAGGAAAATAGCTATAAATGCCTTGGTACTCATTGTGATTAATTGTAATTGTGCGATGCTTAATGCATTCTGTCATTAGTCACATTTTAAACACTTAGCCTGCATCATGAATGTATTTTTTTTGTATGAATGAATGGTGCTGCGGTAGGAAGGCTCTTGTACACGGAAGCTCAGAGTACATTTTGTTTATTTGCTACTAAGGACACTGTGACGTAGGACTGTGCGGGGACAACAGCAGCGACAAAAACATGTAAAACCATAGATGTCAGTGTGATTTTTCTTAGTAGTTCATATACTTTTATACTTCACATTTGAGTCACTTTCATATGTGGTTCTAGATCAGATACGTATCCGATCCGTGAACATGTGACTTGAATGTGACGGTCAGATCAGATTTCATGTTTTTTTTTGCTTGTACGCATGCGCGTAGTGGGTGAGGCAGCGTTGGCTTCTCTCGTTTACTCACGTCGCTGTAAAAACAGTAAAAGCAGCCAGCTGGCATTTATTCACCTTCTTCACCTGATCATGTACAGTCCAGCACCTGTTTACTGTCCTCCTGAGCTAAACACCATCACACATCAGCTACTAACACAGTTATACACAAGGTTATATACAAGGTTGCCAGGTCCTCCAACAAACCTCCGACCGATTTTGTAACAGAAAGTCACACTACACCAATGGAAACTAGCCCAAAATCTAAAGTGACACATCTCAATGAGCTTTAAAATGTAAATCTTCAAATCTTACTCATTCAGTGTCTTATTTAGTGGAAAAACTTCAAATCACCAACCCTGAAGTTCTACCGGCAACTGTATTTGTGCAAACTTGGCAACCCTGCGCAAATTTGATGCTTTTCACATTGTTGTTGGTGATGAAGGCGATGTGTATACACATATCAATGTCTGCATGTGAGCCATTTCAGGGACAGATTTGTTCACATTACAGATACACCTCACTTACATTTATGAATGTGAACCGTCAAGATAGTTAAATCTGATCTGAGCAAAAAATCGAATTTGAGCAATTTGTGGCCTGTAATGTGAACATAGTTATAAAAATGCAATATTCAGGTGCAGAGACAGAAATAACCAATGTTTGCAACAATACCTGCATATTTCTTTTAACAAGTATTATAACTGTGATAACTATAACTTATATATATACAGGGGTTAGACAATGAAACTGAAACAGCTGGTTTATACCACAATAATTGATTAGTATCGTGTAGGGCCTCCTTTTGCAGCCAATACAGTGTCAGTTCATCTTGGGAATGACATACACAAGTCCTGCACAGTGGTCAGAGGGATTTGAAGCCATTCTTCTTGCAGGATAGTGGTCAGGTCACTACGTGATGCTGGTGGAGGAAACCGTTTCCTGACTCGCTCCTCCAAAACACCCCAAAGTGGCTCAATAATATTTAGACACAAAGACTTGCTGTCTTGGTCACAGATGCGCCAGCAAGACGTGCACCAACAATTTGTCCTCTTTTGAACTCTGGTATGTCACCATAATGTTGTGTGCATTGTAATATACTATATAACTGTGCTCTTACCTGCTAACTGAACCTTCACACTCTGCTCTTACTGGTGCAATGTGACATTACTGAAGATTGGCCACCAGACTGGTCCAGTTTAGCCATGAAACCTCCCACACTAACATGACAGCTGTTTCAGGTTCATTGTCCAACCCCTGTATGTATAAAGTGCATCTCCAAAAAATTAAATATTGTGAAAAGGCTCCTTTGTGTTTTTAATTTCATGCACTAGTAGTAAATAAAGTGACGTTATGCTACTCTTGCACTAATATATTCTGTCCAAGATGTTATGTATTGCTTCACCCTCTGAATGTAATCTGTCCAAATTAGTCCGTGAGGCAAAAATTGCTGCTTTAAAATGTACATCTTTTCCTGTTTTGATGATATCTGCTTGCTGGTAGCCTCCATAAGTTCAGACTGATCAGAATGATGAGATATGTCAGGGAAGTCAGGAAAACCAACCATACAACACTGTAGTACTGACAAATGATAGTTAGTTATTGGTAAATAAAAATTATTGCTACTAGTGCAGGCGTTTTTAGTATTCCCTTTGTCCATCTGTAATTTCAGTTCATCTGACTGAAACAGCCATTTTATATCTGTCATCGGTTTCCTGTCGCCACTTCTTTACTTTCTTGACTTTCGTTTTTAGTCATTTGATGCAAGTAGTTATTAAATTAATGACCAATGTTCACTTTTTCTCATCCGTTTATCTGTAACTGAAAACTGTGATAAACTGATGAACCGAGTCTGACATTTTAATGACGTTTTCTAAATATTGACACATACATATGGTACCATTTTGCCAGATAACGTAGCTATGAATGCAATCTGTCTCAAAAAGTTTTTTTTTCTTCAAACAGACCAGATGGCTTGTGAGTAACACTTGAAAAGCACCCTTATTTTGCCAAGATGCAAGCTTTTTCCACGGACG
Organism: Crenuchus spilurus; assembly: GCA_036984385.1. Classification (NCBI taxonomy): domain Eukaryota; kingdom Metazoa; phylum Chordata; class Actinopteri; order Characiformes; family Crenuchidae; genus Crenuchus; species Crenuchus spilurus. The sequence goes on along the minus strand of BRDA01008278.1, from coordinate 18,975 downwards.
TTGCCTGCAAACAAACAAACAGGTGGGATGTGGCTAATAGGATGCGGAAATGCCTCTTCCCACACACACGCGCACGCCGTCCGTCCCACCCTGATCCGTCGCTGTAATGTGAGAATAGAGTTGACCCTCAGCACCAGCTGCCCCCTCCTTTCACTCACACAAGTAGTACATGTTGTTTGTTTCTATTAGTGACCCCGTATGTCCAATCTGTAATTAGCCCAGTCCTCGCACTTCAAAGATGACCAAACGGGATGTGTTGCGCAACAGACCAGGCAGACACGACTGTCAAGGTTAAAGTGATAGTTTGAAGAACATTTTTTTTACCTTGCACCAAAATGTAGTCAGTCAAGACGTATTTGGACCAAAGTTTGCTTCGTTAGTTTTGCAGTGGAGATACGAGGCTAATGTAGCTAACCAGCAATGGAAGCTTATGCCATAATATTTAGGAATCTGCATACCTGCATAACTAAATTATCAAGTCAAATAGACTTGTGTGGTTTCTGACATTAAAAAAAAGTAGAGCCCGCTGCAAGTAATCAGTTCCTCTTGTGTTAAGTGTGTTTGAGTAAAATTATCCTTTTTCTATAAACTATTGCTAACATTTCTCCCACTTTCCAGATAATGGTCATTCATTTGTATGAATCATTCATTTTATTCATTTTGTAATCCCACAATTAAATTTTTTTTTATTTAAAAAAGAGTCTGCCCCCCTTTTAGGTGATTTTATGCCACTCCTGCCACAGTTTGGCTTTGTTTGCTGGCTTCCATCTTTCTTTTGATCACATTCCAGAGGTTTTCAGTTGTTCAGGTCTGGAGATTGAGTTGGACATTTGAAGTTTTCTCTTCGTTTTTATTTATCTCTCTATTCTCTGTATTTTCCTGAGCTGTACAACCCAAGATAAAGTTGGTGTGTTCTTACATTTAATTTTATTTTGTTGCGGACTGTGCATTCCAAGATATTTCACGTTTTGTCTGGTCAACTTCAGTTCATTTGTTAATATACATGCATTCCTGCATTGTAGGCCTGCAACACATTCCAAAAACATTGTGATGGTACAACTTGAATTGTTGCAGTTCCTTCTCACAACATTTATATTGAGGATACCAAGTGATGTAGCCATGCCTTTATGTGTGCATCATGTGGTTTTGCATGGTCTTGTTGAACAGTGCATGAACCTCCGTGGCATACATTGCTCTTAAATCTCGGTGTACTTTTCTGCATAATTGCAAATATCACAGATGTGTAAATGTGGGATTGGAGATCACAGGTGTTCAGCTTAGGCTTGTGCCCTTGTCCTTTTTGCACAGAAATTCCTCCAAATTCCTTGAATTGTTTAATTATATTATGCACTGTAGAGGGAGAAATATGCAAATCCATTCCAATCAGCCTTTGAGGAGAATTGTTTTTAATAATTTCAGTCATTTTCTTACACATTTGCTCACCTTTGGTCCTCAAAGACTTCTGTACCAAATCATAATTGCAAATTTTTTAATGTGTTGCTAGCCTAAAATGAAGGAATGGACATATATGAACAAATGAAATGAAGTTGACCAGATAAAAAATGAAATGTCTTGTGTTCATACTGTAAGTAAAAGTCAAAGTAAATGAAAGAAAGCCTGTGTTAGCTTCCATTCCGTTTTAGCTGTATTAGCTTTGCAGCTCCAGGGCCACACTAAAGACCATAATTAGGGATATGACATGTAGTGGATCAATACAATCCAGGGTTTTGTGTGAATATAGTGTTTTTTTTTCCCCCAAAATTAAGGCAGTCTAATGGCCATTGATTTGACAGTACATTATGTATAGAAACAAGACCACCAGCTTCTTTTCTCCATAGGTGTTTGCACTGACCGTGTGGTATGCATGCTGTAGTGTGTGTGCCCTAGCACTCAACAGGTCTAAGAGAGGTCAAGCCTCAGGTAATAACATCCTGATTGTAAGGGTGCTGAAAGCCCTGCTTTTCAACTGAGCACATGAGTGCGAGTACACCGGCTGCAGGGATCTTTAACAGGGTAAACTTTCAAAGACTTCAGTTTCTGGATGACTCTATCTGAACATGTGGGAACCGTCCCATTACATTAATAAGGGAAATTGTCCTCCCAAAGCACTGGGAAAGGCCAAAGAGCTCACATAATAGCCAAGGATTATTTGTACAATCTGACAGAGAATTAAACAAACGTTAAAAGCTGCACAGCAGAGCTCATCACTTACCTTATCACTTTTCTAACTCTCGCTGAGTATGCTGACGGTGTTATCGGTCATTTATTAAAAATAAAATAAATGTGCATTAAGCAGGGTGTGTGGAAGCCTGACCAATGTCCATGTCTGTGATGTTTATTCCATTTTTGATGCTTAATATTCAGCGATTGGTTATTTATTTGCAGCACTTCTAAGTTAATCTGAGTGTACAAAGATGGCAAATGGACAATTGCTGATGCTCCAAGTCTGCTGTTTGGACATCTTTGTTGTGCTTAATATTCTTTTTCTTTTTTCCATCCAAAATTGGATTCCATTGAAGGTGAATTTAACTGGAGACTTAAGACTATAAAGGCTTTTGTGTGGGAATGCCAGTGAGGTGTATTATTTATCTGAATTCCATGTCCTGGAGTGAGGTGCTGGATCTGATTAAATTACATGTGGACTCCAGGCCTGTGGAAATCCATGAAAAGGTTCCACCTGTATCTGATGGGAATGACTTACTATCCACTTTCTCATATATTATCGTCAGCCTTTCAGCCCTGGCTCAGAACTTACTGTCGGTTCGCCCCCTGTGTGCTGCTTTACAAGTCGACGGTGTCCTCCTCCCCTCTCCCAGTCTGACTGGGCCTGCGATTGCCATCAAACAGGCGTGCGATTGCGCCGCAGCATGTGTGTGGTTCTTACAAAAGGACGCGTCCCAAAGGCAGCTGTATAAACTGTACTTCACTAACTTCATGGGCAAAGACGTTTACCTGAGAACCACAACTGACTGAAGAAGTTCCTTGGGGGGATTCTCACAGCACAGAACATGTCTAAAACAACAAGGATGATCGTTAGGCTCTTCTGAACTGCAAACCATATGCTTCATTGAATTTTTTAGACCGTGCTTGTCTTTGTATATTAAAGTGATGGTTTGGATGCAAATCAGATTTGCACAATTTTCCTTTTTCAGTGTCCAGATTTTCCACTTTAAGAGTGGACAGAGGTACAGGAGAAGGTCAGGCTGCTATGCAGCATACGATTGTTGAATACAGATGATATTGCAATAGTAATACTACAGTAATGCAACGTTTTACTATAGTAATAATACTAATAGTAAAACTGCTTGTATTACTGTAGTATTACCATTGTAATATCATGGGCAGCACGGTGGCTTAGTGGTTAGCACGTTCGCCTCTCAGCTCTGAGGTCTTGGGTTCGAGTCCACATCTGAGCGGAGTTTTTATGTTCTCCCCGTGTTTGCGTGGGTTTCCTCCGGGGACTCCGGTTTCCTCCCACAGTCCAAAAACATGGAGGTCAGGTGAATTGGCTACTCTAGAAATTACCCTGGTGTGTGTGAATGTCTGTGTATGTGTGAATGTATGTATGCCCAGATATGGTTGGTATGGTTGGCACTCTGTCCTGGGTGATTCCCCCTAGTGCTCGATGCAGTCCTCCAGGTGGACGGTCGCTTCCGGTTGAGAGTACGCTGTGCCTGATTGGCTGCCGCTTCTCGCCGGTGTGTGTGGTTGAGTGTGTGTAAATGGAGTGTGTTGATTGTAAAGCGTCCTTGGGTTTGAGAAAGGTGCTATATTTTGTAAGGCAGTTTTCATTATTGTGGTACATTACATCATAAAAGTAAACACATGCTAATTGAAGGCTAGAGCTGTGTTTTGTGAAAATTCATGATCTTAACATTTTTGCCATATTACCCGGTTCTAGATAGCTCCTTTTCAGACAGATAACCAGTTGGACATAAAATAGACATGTACACAACCTTATACATCCATGAGAAATTTGAGATGTGGAAATTTTGGGCATTTGCATGTTCATAGTTTATATATCGGAGAACAAAGTAGGCTTTACTCTAATGACTCCTGGTTTCCTTGCGTGTAGGTATACTCTCACTCGTTAGTGGAGCGATCTTCCAGACTCCACAGCTCTTTCTTGGGCGGCTCGGCCTTGAGTCTGCGGCTCTGAAAGGCTCCCATGCTCTTTATTCGCTGAGGAGCCAGAGGTGTCAGAAATATAGACACGCTTTCACGTGACGAAGACTTTGCCAGCTTTTCCTCCCCCGCTCTTAAGCCTGGCATTCTGTCTGCATACCAGGGATTGTAGGGCCCTGTGAATAGTGTCAAACTTCATAGTGCTCATTTTGCTTCCTGTACATGGATGGAGAAACGTGCAGCGTTTCCCTTTGTGGTTCCTCTTTGGCCTTCGTTTTTTTTTTCTCTTCCCAAGAAGCACCATATTTAAGCCACAGTCGCCCGCTTTGTGTATGGGCCATTGTGCGCTTGCCTGTGGTGCGGATCACCCTCCTAGTTTTTGTTGCCTTAATGTATGCAGGCATAAAAGTCTAGACTACCTTTTTTCCATTGCAGGCACAATGAAGAGTCTGATTTAGCTCATTTCAGCCCTTCCAGATTCACTTCATATTTGACTGCAGATAAACATGTTTTTTTTGTATCTAGTGTGTTACATCCAGAATGAGTCGAGTTGTGCCGTATGTTGACGCAGCAGTAATTTACGAATGCTTACCATAGTCTGGTTTGTTAATCCCATAGAGATAATGTTTAATCCCTGCGTTTGTGTCTGCAAGAGTGATTGTCATTTGCACCTCACTCAGCAATATTTGGCATGGCATGGCAGTCACTCACTGTCTGGAGTCAAACTCATCAAGTTTTTGCTTGAATAAATACGGCTTTAAAGCAAAATTAGGGATTTCGGTACATGTTTGCTTTGCACAGGAAATTGACCTTTTTGTTGCCGTTAATATGTTTTCCTTGTTTATTGTTAATTACAGAATTAAGATATATAAACTTCTTTTAGGGTCATATTGACGTTTGACAGTTTTTTTTTTTTATGCAAAAATATACCAAAACAATCAAAACTCAAATGAACTTTTAGCTTTTCTACTTCATGTTTTGATGCAAATTCACTTCTATTTATTTCCCTTAGACTTGTTCACAATCTTGTCCCCCGTTGCATGAATTAGGCCATAGGGTACTGTATGTTCTCTGGCCAGCCATTATTCAGTCTGCCCAAATGTTATGCGAACACTCTCTACACACCAATTTGTTAGGGTGTCTTTGTTCAGGGTTCATGCTAAAGAGCCTCTTTTACAAAGAATCAACTGGCAGATGACAGACAATGATAAAAATTTGATTCTTTGAAGTTGTAATGACCATTGAAATGTGTGAAGGAGAACTGAAAGGAGCGCAGCTTGTGAGGCTCGGAACCTTGGGTGGTTACCGGCTGCGTGCTGGGAGGTTTGTGTGTGTGTCTTCGGCGACTTCCCAATGCTCGTTGGCTAATTCCCTGAAGAATTGGGCCAGGCTTTCACACAATCTTTCAGCAGAGTCCTGTTGCTCACGTCCGTGGTCAGTTAACACCTGCTTTTTGAGTAGATCTCACTAACTACTCGGTCCTAGTGGACATTTTCTCAAGTTCTCAAAGAATCAACAGGCAGTTTGTGTGATGATAATGCACATCATCTACTGAGCTCTGTAACAATGCAAAAAATCGCGAATTTTTTAATTCTTGCACATAATGATTTTGTATATTTTTTTAAAAGTCTATTATAGGCCTCCTGTACCTTTTCCAGTATTTTGGAATCTCTGAAATTTTAGTGTTTTTCATTTAAGCCCATTTTGAACGTTTGGCCTTTTAATAATGCTTTAATTATGCTGATGGTGGTGATCATGTGTTTGGCATTAAACATTGCAAATATTGATAATTGTTTAGTCATATGACAATAAAAGGAAAGTTCATTAATAGAAATTTGCATAAAAAATGTTTTTTGTATTCAACAACTTGCTTGGTTTCAGAATAGGTTTTTTCCCCCATTTAGGAATGGGGAGTGTTTTCTCTCTGCCTTCACACCTGAAAGCACAGGTTCCTGGCCTGTGACTGAAGCCCCGTGGTGAAAAAAAAAAAGAAAGATCACAATGGGCTGTCTCGAAGCATTTCGCGTGTGTGAGAAATTAGCTTGTCTAGACAGAGTGCGCGTCTACATTCAAAGGGAAATATTTGGGCTTTTATGCCCTTTAGGTGTAAGTGTGTGAGGCCTGCCAAGCTCTTTAATGCTGCTGCTTTTTTTCCCTCTTCCTTGGATGCTTACCACGAGCTCAGATTTGCATTTTACAAAGCATAGACTCTGGGATCTTTTCCCAAACCTTTTTCATCAGCCAGAAAGTGCCTGAGCAAATTATGACTGTATAAAAAATAGCTCATTGCCATACAGTCGGGGCTGAAAATAGCTCTCTCTCGTTTTTTTTTTCTACAGGACATCACAACAATAACTGGTGTTCCAGAGGAGCACATCAAGACTCGTAAAGTACGCATTTTTGTGCCCGCTCGTAATGCCATGCAGTCAGGTGTCCAGAACACCAAAAAGTGGAAGATGGACTTTGACACCCGGGAGCGCTGGGAGAACCCTGTGATGGGTTGGGCTTCCACGTAAGTTAAAAACTAAAAAATGTTGACACACTGCCTGCTAAATGTGCTGGATGTATGCGTGGTGTCTAGGAACTTCTACATATTGTTGACATCATGTAAGAGTCTCATAACAGTCTTCAGATCAGTAAGAATGGTATTGAATCACTTTTTAAAATCTTGTGCAGTTTTTTCCTCCTTCTTTTATAAAGTTATTCTTTTGGACGATGTTTCCTTATATCACTGCCCAAAGTAACCAATCAGAAAAAAATTATAAGCATGTACAGTCATGGTCGAAAGTGTTGGCACCCCTGAATTTTTTAAAAAGTATTTCTCCCAGAAAATTATTGCAATTACACATGTTTAGTTATACACATGTTTATTTCCTTTGTGTGTATTGGAACAACACAAAAGGCAAATTTGACACAAAACTCCAAAAATGGGCCGGACAAAATTATTGGCACCCTCAACTTAATATTTGGTTGCACACCCTTTGGGAAAAATAACTGAAATCAATCGCTTCCTATAACCATCAACAAGCTTCTTACACCTCTCAACTGGAATTTTGGACCACTCTTCTTTTGCAAACTGCTCCAAGTCTCTCATATTTGAAGGGTGCCTTCTCCCAACAGCAATTTTAAGATCTCTCCACAGGTGTTCAATGGGATTTAGATCCGGACTCATTGCTGGCCACTTTAGAACTCTTTAGCGCTTTGTTTCTATCCACTTCTGGGTGCTTTTTGAAGTATGTTTGGGGTCATTGTCCTGCTGGAAGACCCATGACCTAGGATGCAAACCCAGCTTTCTGACACTGGGCTCTACATTGCGACCCAAAATCCTTTGGTAATCTTCAGATTTTATGATGCCTTGCACACAGTCAAGGCACCCAGTTCCAGAGGCAGCAAAACAACCCCAAAACATCTTTGAACCTCCACCATATTTGACTGTAGGTACTGTGTTCTTTTCTTTGTAGGCCTCATTCCGTTTTCGGTAAACAGTAGGATGATGTGCTTTACCATAAAGCTCTCTCTTGGTCTCATCTGTCCACAAGATGTTTTCCCAGAAGGATTTTGGCTTACTTACATACATTTTGGCAAACTGCAGTCTAGCTTTTTTGTCTCTGTGTCAGTAGTGGGGTCCTCCTGGGTCTCCTGCCATAGCGTTTCATTTCATTCAAATGTCAATGGATAGTTCAAGCTGACACTGATGCACCCTGCACCTGCAGGACACCTTGAATTTCTTTGGAACTTGATTGGGGCTGCTTATCCACCATCCGGACTATCCTGTGTTGCAACCTTTTATAATTTTTTTTCCTCCGTCCATGTCCAGGGCGATTAGCTACAGTGACATAGGTTGTAAACTTCTTGATTATGTTGCGCACCGTGGACAAAGGAACATCAAGATCTCTGGAGATGGACTTGTAACGTTGAGATTGTTGATATTTTTCCACAATTTTGGTTCTCAATTCCTCAGACAGTTCTCTTCTCCTCTTTCTGTTCTCCATGCTTAGTGTGGCGCACACACAATGCAAAGATTGAGTCAACTTCTCTCCTTTTTATCTGGTTTCAGGTGTGATTTTTAAATTGCTCACACCTGTTACTTATCACAGGTGAGTTTGAATGAGCATCACATGCTTGAAACAAAGTTATTTACCCTCAGTTTTGAAAAGGTGCCAATAATTTTGTCCGGCTCATTTTTGGAGTTTTGTTTGAAATTGTCAAATTTGCCTTTTTTCCATGTTTTTTGTGTTGTTCTAATACACACAAAGGAAATAAACATGTGTATAACAAAACGTGTAATTGCAATAATTGTTTGGGAGAAATACTGAAAAAATTCAGGGGAGCCAAAACTTTCGGCCATGTCACACATTTGTCTTTTTTAATAGATTTACCTGATAGTTAGTTTTTTCCTTATCCTCCATCTTCAGAATGTTTTGATATACATTTTTCATTGTAGCCTATTCTTAAAAACGTCTTTTGTGCTTTCTGTCTTCCTTCAGAGCTGACCCACTGTCCAACATGGTCCTTACATTCAGCACCAAGGAGGATGCCATTGCATTTGCTGAGAAGAATGGTAAGCTGTTTTAACATCTTGTCTTTTCTAAATCATGATGCTGTTTTAAGTACCATTGAACAGTCAAGTTTTAGTTGGAATTGCTGTCCAAACATGTTCCCAAAGGGAAAGAACCCTGAAGAAGTAGACATTTTGTTTGTTACTTAAAAGTTTCTTTTGTCTTCATCCTTTTGACTGTTCGTGTCTTCTGTTTACGTTTTTACTTCAACACCAATGAGCCGCTCCCAAACCAATTCTGTAAAATATACTTGGCCACACATTCATTGCACTGTTTGTTTTTGTAGGTTGGAGTTATGATATAACAGAGAAGAGAACGCCAAAGCCCAGATTTAAGTCATATGGAGCAAACTTTTCATGGGACAAAAGAACTCGAAGGTCTGCCAAGTAAACAATCAATCACTGAACACTAGTTCATATTCTGTATCTATATCTAATAAAGAATACTAAAATCAATCATTTGGGTCTTTGTGTTTCATTCTTTGTTTCTTAATGAAAGCTTAAACAGATCCATTTTTAAAAATGTGTTTTCTTGATGAAGAACTTACCATAGAACCACGTTTTCCTAAAGAAAATAACAATGGATGGTTCTTTAATTAATGCTTGTTGTAAATGAGATGAGTATGAAAAATCTGTTTATAGAATGTCAAAAAATGGTTACTGTAGCAATTAAAGGTACAGCTTAGAACCATTTGTTGTTAAGAGTGTAACAAGTCAGTGTCAGGCTTCTTATGGATATGGTTCATGAAACTGTCTAAATGGCAGGTGTTAGCAAAAATTTTGTTTTAAATAATGACTGCTTGTATCTCAAACTGCATTAAAGATCTGACCCGTGAAGTTTTATATCTGCTTGTTGTACAGAATGCAACAGGATATATGTTAATTTCCTTGGAAAGTTACTGTTATTGCCAGTTTTTCTTGACTTTCCTGTAAGTTACAGTTTCTGAAATGGGAGAACAAGGTTCAATGTTCAGTGTTAAAAGACTGAGAGCAGAGTAGCCATGTTTTGTCTCAATGGTACACTTGGGTATGGTCTGAGATGAGGAAAACACCTGTTGGAAAAGCATTGTCCTCTCATATTTACATAACTGCTATAACATATTACACAAACCTGCAAGTTGTTTGTTATTTATTAAAATTTGGACCCAAATTGGAGTTAAAAAGCACTTTTTCTCAACTCATTGAGTTTATAGTTGAAGGTACAAAAGCTTATGTTACCTTGTAGACCTCATTAAGGACAACTGTTTAACTGATTGCTGAACTATGGCTCAACTGCTGGAAACCCACGAGTAGCTAAAATGATGGTCATAAAATAGAATGACAGTAGAGTTCTTTCTTTTTATTTATTTATTTGTTTCACTCTTCATATCTGTACAAATACCATCAAACTTTGTATATACATATGACATTTACATTAAAAAAATACAAAACTATATATTTATAACTGAATCTTGTATTCATCTTGTGATGTCTGAAAATAAAAATGCATTATGAAAACAATTGCAAGCAATGAAAAGTGATTAACATTTGATATACCGATACACGGTCCTGTATGATGTGAGCTTGGAGAAAGCGGTATGGAGCAGAACATTGGCAAAAATAGCATAAACATGTTAATGGCACGTTTTTCTTTTTTTGACGATCAAGTATCACCCAAAGTTGATTTGCGCTCTATAGCTGAACACAACTGTTAATGAACGACGGCAAACAACTGACAACAAATAATAATAATAATAAAAAAATTCTGTCTTGAGAAAATGGCTCATGTTCAAATATTACCATGTTGAAGAACCATTGAGAAAATCCCTTTGGTCAGTTATAGTGAATAGTAAACAAAACCAGAAACAGGTTATGTACATTAAAGAGTGACAGATTTTTTTCCCCCAATAAATAAACACACAGGCAAACATGCAGTTAAGTGTGAAATAAACATCTGATATAGAATGAACAGCGATAAGCAGATTTATACAGCTCAGGGAATGCAATTTACAGCTTGCAGAAGACTTACACTTTACATGGTAGCTTTTTTTTTCTTTTAACCTCACAATAAATAACACTGCTTCTCTTTGGACAAATATACTTCTTCATAAAAAAGACAAGTGAACACAAAATAACATGATAGAGATAGTAAGTCAGACATTGTAAATGTATAAATTATAAAACAAAAAACACTGTATAAATAAACATCTATCAGACTGAACTATATGTATACTTCCTTTTTTTTTCTTTGAAAAATAAATTAGCATACACATTTGTACAGTGTGGACATGTTTCCTTTTCCACAGGACCGTTTCCACTCGTTTTGATGGCAGTTTATCCGTCCAGTATTGGTGATAAATGGATATAAGCCATGTAGTCCTGGTCTTCATCGTCGTCCTCCTCCTCCTGGTCTTCCGTAATGGCTATATGGGAGAATACATGGTAGCTGTTGTATGAATAAAGACCACAACAGCGCAGAATCTAAGTGAATGTCTGTCTTTTTTTTTCTTTCCTCAGCCTTCTGTGAATGCCACAATCTAGCTTTGTGTTTTAGGCAGATTTGGCAGCGCCAATGCACTCCGTCCCCTCCAACCCCACCCCACCCCAATTATGCAACAAGCTTTACATAATCAAGAAAGTCAGTACTGTGACAAGAGAGGGTGATCGGAGAGTTCAATGGCTCAGGTCTAATTTCGCAGATTCCTGAAAGAGGACAAAAAAAGTGCTTGTGTGTTATAGGATTGGCTCTTTGTATAGATTTTGTTTTCTGGTATTCCATCTAAAATTCATTATTTCTGACAAAAGGTTGCTGCTACTTGGCTAGGATGGCGTCCTGTGCCCTAAGCTGACCTTAGCAAACTGGTCGTAGTGATGGCACAGTTCTGAGGTATATCTTTCTATAGAAATGTTTACATTGGGAAATCAAAACAATAAGAATAGAATAAAACAAGACGGAGCAACAGAAAGAAATAAGCAGTCCCTCATAATCCATATAAACACTTATATGACAACACGTTCACAACAAACCTGAAACACACACACACATTCTTATCCATGTCAGACATCTACTGAAAAAAACTCCTTCTGCTTGTCCTGCAAACTGTAAAATGCTGTAGTCATTTAATTCCATGAGGTGATCATAAAGTTGGTCCCTTTGAATTTTTAGGTACATTAATATTCCAAGCATTTAGTGCTGGAACTTGATTGGCTTTTGTGATGAGATTGTTCTTAAATTACTATCATTAGTATTGCTATTATTGCTATAATAATAATAATAATAATTATTATTATTATTATTATTATTATTGTTATTATTATTATTATTATTATTATTATTATTACTATTATTATTATTATTGTTATTATTATTAAGGTAAGCAGCCAGGATATGGAAAACCAGAATTTATTCACAGATTTGTTTGCCAGAAGTGGAATGTAACTGAACTGTATGTGGGTTGTTGTACTAAAATATAAAGCTATTGTGATATCAATAAGATCAAACTGGCACCAATGTTACAATCACCTTATGCTTGTTTCAAACATGGATGCTGCTGTTTCTGACCCCCATACAGATTGGCAGAGCTAGGTATGTCATGGAGACATAGTGCATTCTGAAATGATTGATTACAGCCAAAAGCAAATCAAAAAATCAACATGAACAATACAAAAGAACAAAACAAATTACATGATTATCATGAAATTAGCAATGTGACCATGGAATTTACAAGCTGTAGCGATGTGATTAAATACTGTATGTCTAGAATAATCACTACAATTAAACAAAAAAAATAAAAAATAAAAAATTTAAGGCAGCCTGCTTGGGTAAATGACAGGTCACTAGAATGATGACAAAACTCAACTAGTATTCAAAGTGTTAACGTGTGTGTTCTAGTTGAAAAGGTTAGTCTGCTCATATATTCTCGTTAGATATATGCAGTACATTAGTATGTCAAATGACTCCTAAAATGAGCCAAAATGTTCATACAAAATCCTTTTTTAGTGTGTTTATCTGCTCATGGATTTATTTATGTGCAGAATTGAATGGAGTCAGCCCAAGAGGACATGCAAAAAGTATTTCCCATTTCAAGTCCTTTTTCGGTAGCTTAGATCTGAGCAATGAGAAGGTTTCTGAGAAGCGTTTACGAAGAAAGCGCGAGGGTGGGATACGGGAGGGTTTGTATTGGTGTTGGTGAAGTTGAGGGAGAGAGGGGTAACATTGGATTGTCTTTCTTTTGTTTCTTTTTTTTTTTTTGCTAGGTATTACTTACAGTTGCAAGATCCTGAATGCTTAACCTCCAGCAGAATCCCCATAGAGCATGCGGCCTGCTTCATGGCG
>BRDA01008272.1:199538-216913 GCA_036984385.1 Crenuchus spilurus | reverse complement strand
TATATATATATATATATATATATATATATTTGCTCTGAAGGATCAGGTTGTACTTTTGATTGTACAGTTACCATGTTTGTGCCATGGGTAGCAAATATGAGATATGTATATAAATCAAGTTACATGATTATTAAATGTTTGAAACTGATGGTCAGTATAACAAGATGTTTGTTCTGGTAAAATCTCACCTGCTGAAATCCCTCGGTTGTCATGACTGCACATTATACTGACCTCAGAGAAACGGTGACCTTTGTCAGCTGTCTGAGTGAGGACCACGTGTCTTACAGCTCCAGACCCTCTACAGTAGGCAGAATGCCAGTCCTTTAGAGCCAGCGCTGACACGTCTATTCTGGGCACTTACGGCTCTGATGCACAGTGCACCACTAGAACCCTCTCTCAGGACTGGATGTGAAAATAGATTCCATTAGATTATTTTTATTCCCCATTCTGATGTGGGCAGAGTGGGTAATTCTTATTTTTATCTTTCAGGTTCCTTAAAACTTCATTTGTCCTCTGAGATTTGTCTTGTTCATGTGTAGATTTAGTAGTTTGGTGGTAGGGATGTTGTTGACAGTCACACAGAAGTTGTCACCACTGGAATAATACCTTGTATCTCCAAAACAGTAAATTTACAACAGAATGAAAACAAATTCTTTAATGTAATTCAATGCTAAAGCTTTTTTTTTTTCAAAGTTTATAGTATTGAAGCATTGCTGTTGGTCCAATTGATCATGAAATATTTACACAATGATGCCAAAAAACTAAAAATGTAAATACCAGATATAAGTGGGAGATACATTCTTCCAGAGATGTCCTTTCATTGCATGAAATTTTGCTTTTGGAAAATTTTGTTGATTGCCATATTCAGTACCAAGAACAATCACTGCAGTAATGCTGTTTAGAGGTGATAACAGACTTGTGTACATTATCATTTTATTCTATTGTTAAAGTACAACCTCATAGAAAAGTTCATTCTTTAATACATTAACTAAAATTGCATTTCAGAACTGTGATGCTAAAAATGAAAAAAAAAAAAAAATCTGTCCCAAGCATATAGTCGATCAGCCAAAATGAAAATTATTTGGGCTAGTACGATGACTATTGAGTTCTAGAGTTGGATAGCAATATTATCATGTAGTTCTACTAGTGCAACTACAATAATTAGATTTAGAATTTTAATTTAGATTTAAATTTTTTAAAATTAGAATTTGTGGTTATAATTGAATTCAAAAAGTTAAACAGTCACATATTTTATATTCACTACATCTAAAGTGACTGATTTCAAACTTTTTAGTTCAGTGTTGAGACTGTTTGAATAGTAATTTATTCCAAAAGAAATATTCTAATGATCTGATATTCTGGATGTCTGCTATAAGTTCTGCTATACTGATCAACGTTAAAATAAAAAAAGCTTGAAATATGTCACTTTGTGTGTTGAAAATAAAATATGAACATTCATATTTTTGTATTATATTGCAAACTATTATTTTTTTCACTATTATTCATGTTTTTATCTTGTTCTGTATCCTACTAAGACCCGAACTCTTGCATGGCATGCATTTTTTTTATTTCTCTTTGCTATTTGGGCTCATTGGCACCTGATTAGTGTCAAAACAAAGACTTATCTTTTAACATGATGATTTCTGAGGTGGCAGTATAATGGCCTCATAAGAGGACACCAGGCAAAGTTTAGTTTTGTGTTGTCTAAACAACCCAAAATGTGATGTCCACATATGTGGACATGCCAGGTCCTAGGAGGGTATAATAAAGCAGGGAAATATGTTTTGGCAGATATTCTGCCCAACTACTCTTTTAATTCAGTAGATGTCTACAACTGCAATAATCTTGTCTGCAGTATAGGTTTGTGTGCATGCAGGTTGTGTGTAAAACATAATCTGTCAAGCAAGTGAACATTTTTCATCATTTGTCTCTGTAAAGAGATGAATGTGCTTAGTCTCATCACATACCTGGAGACATGTCTTGAGCTGAAAATGTAGGCTGTTGCAAATCATCTCATTTCTTAATTTGAAACAGAATGTGCCTGTTCAGAAGAAAGCTCTTGTGAAATGCTTTGTGGTGTATATAGTAATTACCTGTCAAACTAAGAATGTGTGACATGCATTAAAGGTGTGCTAAACCACATTGCTCACATGCCATAACATTTTCAGTTTCATGTTTTAAGACATATAAGAATTGTAAATAACAATTTATAATAATTTTAATTAGTAGTTAATTAAACCATTAATAACTGTGAACAAATCATTAGTTCACGAGAATTTCATTAATGATTTACTAATGATTTACTAATGATTTGTTAACATTTGCAAAAATGAATTCAATCATTAGTAACTACATGAACTGTCATTTATAAACATTTGTTCATGTTCAAATTCTCATGAACTAATGATTTGTTCACAGTTATTAATCATTAGTTAATGGCTTATTAATGAAAGTTATTATAAAGTGTTACCGAATTGTTAAAGAATCAATCAACTCAGTTATGTCTACTGAACTCCGTTCATAAAGAGATATATTGCTCCTGGTTTCCTCAGATGCCATAACAAATTCTTACCAACAACTCTGTACGATGTAACATGTAAACAATGACTGAAATAGAAAATATATGACTAATATACATTTGTATCATTTAAAATCTTTTATGAAAATCTAATTATGAAAAGAAAATGTATATGAGTTTTGTCATATTTAATGCATCCAGAATCTATTACTCACAGTATGCTGATTAAACAAAACAAACATATAGAAGACAAACATTTTTTACTTAAAACCTAAAAATCTGCATGGATCATCCACCATGTGGCAAAATACATGTATCTGATTTTATACATTGTGTTTTTTTTTTTTTTTTTTTGTTTTGTTTTTTTTTACATTTATTTAATTCATTTTCAAAATGTGTATTAAATATTATTATTATTATTATTTTATAGTAAGAAATAATATACAGGGCCCCGAGTGGCTCAGTGGACTAAGGCGCTGTCACTCTGGCCTGAGAGAGCAAAATTGTCCTTGCTGTCTGTGGGCAGGTTAGATGGCACTCTCTCCCCAGCACTACTAAAGTAATGTCAGCTGGCTCAAGCATCTGCCAAGCGATCCATCAGAACTGGGGATCCTGCGAGTGCGTTGGCTGGCCTGCGACGATGTATTGGCAACAGTTTGAAAAAGATGCGTAACTTGACTTCACACATATTGACTACACACATATGGGAAAGAAAATTGGGTTAAAATAATAATAATAATAATAATAATAAATTATCATATGTTATTATTATTATTATTATTATTACACTAATGATGAAGAGGTTTTAAAACTCTACGATGTATCAAATATGACACACGTGGCTTTTGTAGGGGTAAGCACTGTGTTTAACTGCAGAGTTTCTCTTTAACTTGGTCAGAATTCAGTGCCTACACTTTCATCTTTATCATATCATTATATTGCTGTATACCTTGGAAATAACACGGGATGAAATGCAGCTGAGTTAAAGACTATAATTTTCCTGTTATTGAGTAACAGCCATGTGTAATTAAACTAGTTTACTTCAGACCTGAATTACTGTATTGTTTGATCATATTCCTGAATGTTCCAGGCTTTTCATCTTTTGTTTATATTGTACAACAGACTTATGTGGCTGTATAGCTTGCATGAGGATATTGTGATATGTTGCTGTTGTCAGCACATTTATTTGAAGAGTTAGCTATGATAGACTCTGAAAGAGGGTATTTGATTTCTGACACTGTGTAGTTTTCTACATGACAATGCGAAGGAAAATCTGTCCGTAATGTGTTAATGATCTGTGAACCTGCATATGCTCTTATCTGTTTTCCATATCAAGGTTACTTTTCCGTATCTCAGTTCTGCTCATTTTCAAGGCTTTCAATGCCATTTCTGTCTCTCTCTCCTTTACACACACACACCCACCCATTCAGAGCGACAGATAAATGGAGGCACAGATGTAAAGAGCAGAAATGATCAAGGGGTGTGAAATCAGATATCTTGTTCCTGGTTGCTGAGAAAGGTTAGCTCCTGTGTACAGCTCTTTATATAGTGATGTGTCTCATTGGCAATTGGAGGCTATATCGAGACACAGACCCTAGTAAAATGCTTTTAGGGAGTCTTTCAGCCTGTTGCATCATTTCATTGAAATGTCTTGTAGTGCTTTAAAAAGTGTAAGTCTATTTCCAGCACCCTATTTGCACTCTAAAGGGCATGATTCCATTGCCGCTGTAAGTTAATCAATAAAAGAAAGCAGTTAAAGGAAGAATCTGCATGATGTTTATATATTGGCATTTGTTTCCTCAAGTCTGCAAAGTGAAAGCAATGACTTTTACTAGACTACCTGTTTGTCTCCTACTGTGCAAAAACAGATATCCTCCAATATTATAACTTTACAGTTGGTTCAGTATTAATCAACTTTACACATGATGCTAAGAGTGACGGGCATTTTCAAATTATGTCATAAGCTGAAAGATCATATGCTATTATGTCTTATGTCAAAATACTCTTTTATAGTCTGTGCACACAGTGCCATATCAATAATTTTTGAAAATTAGAACATGGTGAAAAAGTTCATTATTGTTCATTATTTCATTCACAAAGTTCACGTTTTATATTCATTACACATAAAGTCACATATTTCACACTCTTTTTTAATGTTGATCATTGTGGCTCATGAAAATACAGAATTTCAGATTATTAGAATATTTTATTAGAATATTGGAGTAAATTACTATTAAACCAGCATCAACGTTAAAAAAGGCTTTTAATGTGTCACTTTACATGTCATAAATATAAAATACATACATTTTTTAATTCAGTTATGAAGGTCACTTTTAGGAGCCGCACTAGGTCCTGAAGTTGAATGATCACTATTTTAAAATATCAGCCAATGGTCTCTTTCAGGAGACACTCAAGAGTGTGCCTCTGGGGCAAAAGTCTTTTCTTGTTACTTGATATGAAGTGTGTAAACTCAGTTCACTGTGACTGGGTGTGAATGACTGGTGTGCCTCAAGGGTGCCTCCCTTTTCTTAGACTAATACCTCATTGACCAACCCAGTCTCTCCTGGTGTAAGACAACCTTGACACACAAGGAGCTGTGTGTAGTGCTCTCTAATAAGTGTGCGTCTCCTTTTAGCCTTTGCATGTGCAAGACTGGGGTGTATTTTTAGACAACTTAATCAAACTTTTATCGCATGTTTTAGATTTTGTACCTAAGGCCTTGTACCTAATTCTTTCAGGTGAGACACAGCTTTTAATAGCCTCTCTGTGAAACTTTTTTCTCATTCTCTTTCTTTCCTTGTGAGAGAGGTAGGAGGGGCTGATTGGAGAGTACTGTGCTCTCTCTCGCGCTCTCTCTCTCTCTCTCTCTCTCTCTCTCTCTCTCTGTCTCTCTCTGTTACACACACCCCCTCTCTCTGTCACTGCCTCTCTGCCAGTACAGTCTTTGCTCACTTTCAAGCAAGGCTGCGTAAAGGAGGGAACTTTCCTTTGACTTTGCTTTTGGAAGTTTTTTTGTCCTTTGAATATTTGAACAAGTAAGTACAGACTCATTGTCTATGGACTAAAGAAGAACAGGAGATAAACAGCTGGAAGGATTTTTTCAAACATTCTTCTTGATTGAACAGAGAGCACGTGGCAGCCGGTTCTGCCCATGGACATTTCAGAGTAAGAGGAGTGAGGTCATCTGTTAATTTGTTCTTGTTTGGCTGAGTGGCCTGTGTTCCTGTTTAGTCAGACTCTGCAAGTCAGACTAAGAAAGCACAATGGTTGCTGGAATGGTGATGCCCCTTTGTAACCTGAAGGCCATTTATGAGCGCCTTTTCCGGGATGGCGTCATGGTGGCCAAGAAAGACAAGCGTCCTCAGACAATGCACCCTGAGATCCCAGGAGTGGGAAACTTGCAGGTTATTCGAGCAATGGGCTCCCTGAAATCCAAAGGCTTTGTTAGGGAGACTTTTGCCTGGAGGCATTTCTACTGGTACCTTTCTAATGAAGGCATTGTTTACCTGCGTGACTACTTACATCTGCCACCTGAGATTGTTCCCACACCACTGCAGAGAGTGCGTCGCCCAGCTGCTAGCTTGGCCATTGTTCAGAAGACTCCACGTGTACAGGTTGTTGAGGGTCCAACTTCATATGTTCCCAAACCAAGCCGGGGAACCTCAGAGAGCCATGAGGCTGTTTTGCAGCGGCAGGAATATCGCCGCAAGCAGGTGGGCACTGAGGAGGAGCGAATGTCCTTTGATAAAACACCAAGGTTTAGAGGTCGTCCAGTTACTGGTGAACAGATTAAAGCCCATTCATCATTCAGGGACCAAGTACAACCCCTTTTTTGCAATGGTCAAAATTATGCAAGAGAAGTGGACCGAAGTGTTGGCAGGAAGACCACTGCAGAAGTTTCCCATCAGCCACCTGTTGAAATCAAGAGTCCACAAGCTCTGATGAAAACTGAAGTCTACCAAGGCAGCAGTGAGGCAGCTTTAATTAAGAATACACAGATAGACATCAACAGGAGCAGTGAGAATATTACCAGTATGAATTTGTCATCTGAATCCAAAGCCATAGCAGTGGGCACAGTACCATTGGCAGCTTCTATGCTTTCCAAAAAAGCTGGTAAAGAAAAATTCAAAGAAGAGGTATCTGTTAGAGTCTCTCAGGAAACTCCTGCTAGCAAACTAGCCAAACAGCCTCTGAAGCCTTCTTCTCAACAAGTGGCACAAACACTGAAAACTACAGATATCAAGAATGTTCAGGAATATCCAGACAAAGATGATATTTCCAAAGTGACAGAAAAGGTCACAAAGAAGAGAATGACATCAGATGACAATAAGAAGACTGAAGAAATAGTTTTGAATAAAAGTTTACCAAAGACCACCATCAGTTTGGAGCTGCCACCCCAGTTCCCTGCTCCTGCCACGAAAAAAACAGCAGGAGTGATGGCTTCTGGATTCCCCAGTAATGAGAATTTCAAAGAAGAGATAACAGCAAATGTGTGTAAGGAAGCAAATGTAAGGGAGCAAGTTAACAATACCACTCACCTTCCTATCTCCAAAACGAAACTGGAAACAACACTGACAACAAAGGTAACTGAGAATATTCAGGAACATGCAGTCAAGAATGAAGTGACCATGTTGGTCACACAGAAGAAGACATCAGAAGACTACAACATCAGTGGTGAAGGTGCTATTGTTGAAACTATACCAGTGTCTACAATAAGTATGGATCTGCCAGCCCAACTGCCTGTTACTACCCCAACAGCAGACACAGTGACAGTGACAGCATCAAGTGTTGGAAGGAAGACCACTACAGATGTTTCCCATCAGCCACCAGCTGGAACCAAGAGCGCCCAACTTCTGATAGAGACACCAATGAAAACTGAAGACTACAAAGGCAACAATGAGGCAGCTTTAATTAAGACTACACCAAAAGTCACCAAAGGGAGCACTGAGACCATGGTCAGTGTGGATTTGCCACCCAAATCCACGATTATCACTGTAGCAGCAGGCACAGCTCCAGTGGTGCCTTCGAAAAAAGCTCGTAAAGAAAAACTCAAAGATGAGGAATTAGTTAAAGTCTCTCACAAAGCCAGTACAGAAGAGAAGCCTATGAATGTCAGTTCATCCAAAACGAAAGAAGAACAAATGGTGACAGAAACAGTGATCAAAAATGTTCAGGAATCTCCAGTCAAGAAGGAAATGCCCAAAACGGCAAAAGTAATCATTGTCCCACAGTCAGAGATGGCATCAGATGACTGTGCTGTGAGTGATGAGACTTTGATTGAAGCCAGTATGGATCAGCCAGTGCAGCTGTCTACTACAGTAGCAGACTCATCAGCAGTGATGACGTCTGTGTCCCCCAGTAAAGCTGGTAAAGAGAAACTCAAAGAAGAAGTGTCAATGCAAGTGTCCCAAGAGGCCAAAACAAAAGACCAAGCTTCCTCCAAAAAGAAAAAGGGAAAAACTATTAAAGCAGCATCCAATGTTAAAGAACATCCAGCTAATGTTGAAATACCCAAATTAACAGAAGAGGTCACCAAGAAGATGACGTCGGAGGGATACAACAGGGAGAGTAACACTGTTTTAATTGAAAGCTTACCAAAACCTGCAGTCAGTGTGGCTCTACCAGCCAAGACAGCAGAGACAGTGACACTGACCACCACCATGCTTCCTAGTAAAGTGATACTCCAAGAAGAAATATCAGTTGAAGTTTCTCAGGAAACCAATACAAAGGAGGAAGCCAAAGATTCATCTCTGCCACCATCCTCCAGAGACAAAGTAGAAAAAACAATTAAAGTAAAAGTATCCAAGAATGTTGAGCAACAGCCACTCAAAGAAGAAATGCCCAAAGTGACAGAAAAGCTCTCCATGCAACCAGTTATTAACTCTGCTGGTCATCAAGTGGAGTTGAAGCCAAAGGCTAAAGTTGTAGGTGAAAATACCAAAGAAATAAAGGATCAGATCATCATATCTTCAGACTCAACAGAGCTATCTAAAAAGAAAGACACAGCAAATGATGTTGTTAAAGAAACGGCTGAAAAAAATCTTGCCCAGACGACTGCTGAATCATCGTCAGAGGAAAACTCTAGCTCGCTGGCCACAATATCAGACACACCACCTGCAGCACCTTTGCTTACAGCAACAAGCAAGAAAAGTAAGAAGAAGAAGAAGGCACAGAAGATGTCTTCTCTTGAAGAGACTAAAGATGGTGAAGGTAGCATCCCAATCTCACTAAATGCTCCTACAGTGGTAGAGATTTCAGCTCAAGAAGCATCTACCACCAAGACAGAGGTTAATGTGCATAAGCACAAGTCTAGTTCAGTTCTAGAAATCTTAGATGCAGCTACTGATACACCGGCAAGGATCATCCATGAAGAAATAAAAATGGTAAAACAAACAACAATTGCAATGGACCCCAAAAAGGAGACATCCATAACTTTAGTCCAGCAAAAGTCAGAAGAATCAGAAGCTAAAACTCCAAAGTCTAGAAAAAAGGAGAAAAAGCAAGCTACTGCTACAATTAATCAAGATCCATCACCAGCAGCAGACATCAAAGCATCTGAATTGGTGAAGACAGCTCAGGTTGCCATTAAAGTTCATCCCACACAGGGCCCTGAAACGTTTGCAACAAGTGACTGTCCGAAGAGATCTCCTGAAAAAATGTGCACTGAGGAAAGCAGCCAGGCAGCAGCTGTACAGACAGAGGCCCTTGCATACAAAGGGGAGGCGGAGTCTGCTCAGCTCTCGGCTGAAAAAATAAAACGGGAGGTTCTGAAAGAAAAAACATCCTCCTCGCAGAGGCAGAGGGAAGCACCCACAGCGTCAGCCTCAGCCCAGGCCAGCCCCCACCCAGAGCAAGGGGAGCCTCCCAGTGTTGCACAACATTCAGCCTCTCCTGACACACAGCACCGAGAAGAGAAGCAGAAAAGGCTCTTCGCAAACAAGGTTGCTGAACTGCCTGTCACTACTGGACCTCTCCAGACTGAGGAGATAACCTGTAAATCACAAGCACTGCTTGAGGAAGAAGCAATCATGCGGAGGAAGATTGTTGTGGTAGA
Source organism: Crenuchus spilurus (assembly GCA_036984385.1). Taxonomy (NCBI): domain Eukaryota; kingdom Metazoa; phylum Chordata; class Actinopteri; order Characiformes; family Crenuchidae; genus Crenuchus; species Crenuchus spilurus. The sequence continues at coordinate 207,341 of BRDA01008272.1, read as the reverse complement.
GGAGGTGATTGAGGTGCAGCAGATTGCTTCTCCGGGTGCAGACGGAAGCCCACCTGTGGTGACCCCCGTGCCTCAGATACAAGGAGATGACTTGGACTATGATGTCTTAGAGGAGCTGGCTAGAGAACGTGTCATCCTGGGTGACTCTCCTGTCAAAGAAATCATCTGGGACCACTCTCTGGATGAGCCAGAGGCGAAAACCTTTCCAAACTTTATAGAAGGTATGGTCAACTTTAGCTTCTGTGATGTCACTGCCGGTGCATGTGTTCAGAGGGTGGGAGGGTCAAGGTGACTAGTGTGGAGTTGGCATGAGTGGTGGGTGTCTCTATCGGGCATGTTTCTGTCTGTAGCATATCTTTTCTATATAATCCAATTGGATTGATCTGATTTGGACTTTAAAAGTGAAGATTTTGCAATATCTGTTGTCTAGCACTGTCTTTATGCTAAAATTCAGACTTGGAAGTTAGAGCAATGTGCTAAGAAACTGCAGTCAAATGTGGTATGCTGCATGAAATGACAGGCTTAGATGTTTTATGTGATTATCACTTCGTCTTAGTCTAACTCTAGTGGCTTTTGGGAGGTTTTCACAATCATCCTGTTTGTCTAGTTTCAAGGTTCTATCCCAGAAATCCACATAGTATTTCATGAACTTATCCGCTGGCATTGATCCATACCACATCCACACCCAAAGCATCAGTTGATGTACAGCCAGTTATCTGTTACATTGTGATACTTTATACAGCTCTGGAAAAAAAATTTACCGATGACTTCAAATGTCCAACCCAATCTCCAGACCTGAACCTCAGTGAAAACTTCTGAAAGGAGATCAAAAGAAAGATGGCCAGTCACAAACCATCTAACAATTCCAAGCTTAGTGGGATAAAGTCACTCAACAACAATGTGAAATGAGGGCATGGTTTATTCCACCAAATACTGATTTATAAACTCTTTTAAAGTTAAAACATTAGTATATTTTAGTTTAAAAATGAATAAATTAATAGTATTACACTTCTTAAAACACCATCTTTTTTGTTATTTTGACTAGTTGATCATTTTTGACCAATAACTGCCATAAATGACAATACTTTTATTTGTAATTTGGGAGGAATGTTGTCAGTAGGTCACAGAAAAGAAAGTTTGAATTTTACTCAAACACATCTATAAATAGCAAAATGAAAGAAATTGATTATCTATGGTGATCTCAATTTTAAAAAAATTCAGTGTAAAATTATAATTTAAGCCCAATGGATGTCAGTACAAGAATTTCTAGTGTCATTATCTGTTCCTCCTTCTGGAATTAATAGAGTCCTTCTGGACAACTCCAGAAGAAAGGTGTTTATGACCAGCACGGGGTGTGATATTGCCAGTGCTGTCAGGAATCTCTACCCTTTACTGCAGGAAACAGTGGTGCATGACCAGAGGTCTCTGGTTTCCGTCTTCATGGTCAGCCCTTCATGATGGTATCGTGCGTGCCTGTGTTATGCATTCTGCAATTGAGCATACCACAGATAATGTTAATAACTCAAAACACTATCACTGCCCACCTCCCATCAGTCTGTGCAGTGAATTGTGCAACAGAACCTTCTGGAATGTGTTTTGGCTGCTGTTCATGCTGTTGTTGGCTTGGCTGTGCCAGGCATTGAACGTTTCATTGGGAATTCTGACATTATTTTGGTGTAAAGATGAATAATAAACTTGTTTCATGCTTGTTTCATGCCAGCTCATGGGTGTTGAAAAAATTCTTGAGATGACAGGAAGCTAAAGGTTGGCCTAACGCCTGGGGTGTGTTTGTTTACTGTCACACCTAGATTTGGCCTACAATATTAAGCAACTCAGCATTTTCCCCATTGCTTAGAAAACCAGCTTGCCAGTGTTTTTGAGAAATCCGTATTCTGCAAGCAGTTTAGAGGAGAGATCAAATGTATCACATATTGTTTTCATCATTCAGTCAAACAGATGGACTGAACTTAGAGGGAAAAGTAGATGGTTAAGCTTTGTAACTTTGTAACTGCTGCCCCCTACTGCATTATCACTGCTGTGTTCATCTTCATACTCAAGTTACTTCCATTTTTGGCTTGACATCAAACGTTTCAGTAGATTTGGTCAAGTCTGTGCTGTTCTGGTCTACAACATTGAAGCGATAGAACTTTCACTGTCATCTCCAATGTCTGTCTGTGTATTGTGCCATTGACTACAATGAGAGAATGGAATGGAATGCTACTGAAGGCAACTATCTGACTCCCCACTCAGTGTGCCTTGTCATTACTCAGACATGCCATTTTGGTTTTCAGTGGCTGCCTACGCCATAAATTCCTGAATGTTTGTGATCCTCATTAAAAGACTGAATCAGGCTGAATGTCAGTCTTTTCTTTGATGCCACATGATTGTGGTGCGGAGGGTGAGTCATCCATGCCTGATTTCAGAGAGGCAAATATGAGCCTGACCTTTCAGTTGTTGAGTCTTGTCAGACCCACACTATCAATAGCCTGTGTTGTTGCAACTTCACACCAATGAGCTCTTAAAACAGGCAGTAAATTTGTCCTTTGACATGGTGTGACCTTATGTCACTGTGCCACCCTTGAGTCCTTTAATGAGAACACCGCTGCCAGATCAGAACCACAAACTTCTGAAGGTTCTTAAGACAAACACTAAGTTCACAATAATTTTTACTTAAAACCCACAAAATTCTGACATTCACCAATGTGTTCATATTTGGGGTTTGCTTGTAGGTGAAAACAGAATCTAAATACACTTGCGAGCACACTTACGCAGTTTTAGAAAGTTGTAGAACATTTCTGGTCTGCACCTAGTTGGTCAGGGGTTCATATTTCAACAAGATAATGACCCAAAACATAAGTCCAAGCTCTGCCAGAACTACCTCAGGAAAAAAGGACAAGATGGTCATCTTGAAAACATGGAGTGGAGCACAGTCTCCAGACTTAAACCCCATCCAGCTGATTTGGGATGAAGTGAAAAGCAAAGCAAACCTACAAGTGCCAACATTTATGTGAACTTCTGCAGCAGATTTGTGAAGAACTGTGAAGAATATTTAATGTCTATTGTAGTAAGAATGTAGCGAGTGTGTTCAGCTGTTATATCTGATGATACTTTGATGAGTCAAAAGTTTAGATACATTTTGGTCTATAAATTGATTCCATGAGTTCTTATTTAACTCCTATGCCTTCATTTCAGAGTGCAATGAGACAATAAACTCAATCATTTTCAATACAAAATTAGAAAACTTATATAGCTGTATAATATTATAGAATTTAAATTAGTCATTTACATACTGATTTAAGAAAAATATTGTAGGAAGATATTTGTGAATGATGCTCAATGCTCTTAAAAAGTTACCTGAAAAACTTAGGAAGTTCTCATATATTCTCTTTAGAAAATGTCTTAATTTTAAGAAATTTTCATTTTATTTTTTCCATTTTTTTCTTATGTATGCTACAGCTTATTAAAACAAAATCATATAGATTTTTAAATTTGAAGGAAAACATATTTCTGTACTTATGTTCATACGGAATGCAGGAAAAACATCACATTAAGAATATAAAAAATAGCTAAGAAGAAATAGGGATAATGATTATTGGAAACAAAGCCAATTCAATAGTTCAAAAGCCTTTCAGGTAAAGGATATCCTTAAAATACTATAAGCTGTATACAAGTTACAGCCTAAGACAAGTGTGAGACTATTGTTAGGTTAAGAAAACGAGAATAAAATGTTTATAGTAATAATGAAGTTAAGAAAATATTTTTTTTATGAATCTGGACCCTGTTTCAAATTATTGTATCCATCCACCCTGTAAATCTTTTTTACTCTTCTAGTAACAGGAGTGCATGTATTCATAACTGATGTATGTAGATGTTGATGATATGATACATGAAATAAAGTGTAGAGTAAAAAGTTGAGCATTATGAACATTTAAAATATCACAGAGTGCATCAAGTAAAGTCCTTGATTTTGAATGTTCATAATGTTTTTATAATTGTAATAAGGCCTTTATAACTGCAGATCATTTTGTTTATAATGCATTATAGTGAATTTTACCATTGTTGTAACATGTTTATAAGTCATCAAACCCTGAGTTATAATATATAGTTAGACCCTTATCATGCACTATTAGAGTTTATATGTATGCTTACAAAGCATTATTACCAAGTTATAAAGAGTTATAACCGCATTTTTAATGGCTTATAAATACAGGCTTCATAAAAAGTCTGCAGACTAAAATGTGGTTTGCAGTGTATTTGGTCTTAGTCATAGTCAAATAATACTTTCCTTTTTCCTGTTTCTATGTGTGCCACTTCTTCTAATTCAGGACTGTATGTGTCAGAAGCAGTGTTGGCATAGAGACGGGAGGAAAAAGACGTTGAAAGCAGTTTTAATCATAATGCATAATACAGTTAAATTCAGCATATCACTGTGGTGTAGTCTGTTAATGTAATCAATATTTTTATTATTTCTGAAATAGATTGCTGTGCTACATTTTTAATATCAGTCAGTATAAATGGATAGCCAATTCCATCATCCTTTATTTATTCAGATGTAACATTTATTATTGAAGTTCATTCATAAGTTGTTTTTGGTTTGCTTGAGATGTTAAGACCTGCCAGTCATTATTGTTTATACTGTTGTGTTTTTTAATATTTGTGATACATAGTACATACAGATAAATAGTATTTATTTGATAGAACACATTTCTATTTTATAGTTTATCTCACATGTATTCATATTTAAATGCATTTTTCTTCAGTTGCCAACAAAATAGAGTAAAATATACCAAAACACAGTGTTAAATTTGCAGAACGTATTTCTATCAAAAGTATTAAAAGTATTGAAAGTTAGAAAATGGAACTGATTTCAAATTTGAGGACTGAAACCTTTCCATGCTTTCTATTCTTAGTGCAACTCTAATTCCACCTTTGTTGCACTGTTTTGCCAAAACAGCATCAACCCATCTGTTCATCATTACAGACAACATTAGAGCACTCAGAACTTTTTCCAACTGCAGCTGCCTTTGTTGTATTGATAAACACTTTGTTCCTCTGTGATGTACATGCTATATAAATGTGCTGCTGCTGTGTTGGTACTGCCAAATAAGACTAATCAAGAAGAAAAGCAGCAGAACTTCTGAGTCAAGTACTTCAACAGTCGAAGCACAGAAAACGTGCAAACAACATGATCTTTTCAGACTAAAATGAAAGAAGGAGAATTGTAATTTCTCAAATTTAAACAGATTTAATTCAGTATGACAGTTAACAGCTAGTTTTACACTGTAAAAGTATTCTAATGCAAAAATGTTTGTGGCCTGGTGTTTAGGGATCTGGTCTTGTGACCGGAAGGTTTCTGGTTTGATACCCAGGGAAGTCATGATTGAAGTGCCCTTGAGCAAGGCACCTAACACCACTGCTCCCTGGACGCCATGGATTGGGCTGCCCACCGCTTCAGGCACATGTTCTCACAGCCTAGTGTGTTCACTAGTGTGTGTGTGTGTGTGTGTGTGTTTCACTGCACAGATGGGTTAAATGTGGAAGTCAAATTCCGTTGTGTGCAAACCACATTGACAAAAAGTTGATGCTATTACATTTCTTTGAAATTACAAGCACATTAAGTTAGATATGGGTGTAAATTAAGCTTTACCATATTTAAAACACTTAGGAATTTGACCTCCACGTTTTATTCTATCCTTGCACTGTAAACACACACACACAGCCCTATCAATGGCAGCACCTGGGGAGCAGTTGAGGTTCAGGTGTTTTCTCAAGGGCACTCCTGCCATGTCCTGCTGGTTCATGGGATTGAACCAGAAAACTTACAGTCCAAAGCCTGCTTCCTTTATGCCATGGATGTGCCCTAGTTGTACCACATGGAACCATCCACATCACTCAGTTATGTCTTCAGCTACTGGGCTCACTACTGAAATCTCAATTTGACTATTTACAGCTGTGGCCACTGTTAATTTAGCAGCTATATGTTTTACACTGGAGAAGAATGTCATACATGTTTAAGTACACACTAATAAAAGTGAAAATGAGTTTTTCCCCATCTGCTTGTCATTACAGAAAACATAAGAGCACTCAGATGTCAATGGTTACTGCAGGCACCTGTGAGGATGCATTAGTAGAACTGTTCCACTGTATCATATTTGCTACATATGTGTCGTTAAGTACTCAGAGGCTAAAAGGCATTATTGTATTGCTTTTAGTGTGAATGAAGCAATAGTAGGTCGCTTTTTGTTAGTTGCACCTGTTCACATTATGACCACACCCAAAGCAAAGATACCAGGCCTATGAAAACTGCTGAATGACCCGAATACTTGTATTTTGTATCCTCCTGGCATACAAAAATCAATAATTGATGATAATTTGCCCACTTGATACCCCATGTTTGTTTAACTCATCCAAGCTGTTAATGACTTCAACAGTGAAGGATTGTCTGAGCTTCTGTTATGGGGTCAAATGAGGTATCTAGAACAATTAAACCTGTATTGACTAGCAAGGTTGACATCGTGTCATATCTCTATTCATTCAACTTGGTGGCATGCCAAGTACAGAGGGTGTAGGGAGAAGTTTTATAAGGCCTATGGGCATGTGAACAGGTCTACAATTGGGTTGCATTGTATTGTGTCCATCCTTAAGATAACTATATTTAAGACACTGCCAGTTTTTTTTTGTTTTGTTTTGTTTGTTGTCACCAATATTTCCCCTCTAGGCAATGCACCTGATTAGATTTGAGCCATAAATGCTCTTCACCGTAGAATTAAGCTTCACTGTAAAAAACAATTCACTGTAAATTAACAGTAAAATACTGGCAGCAGAGACACCAGAATATTAGTTATTTTACAGTACATTTACTGTTATTTTTAACAGTATTTTATTTCATATTGAATTACAGTATGCAACAGTAGAATAGTTGCTTTTAATGTAATTTCACAGTACATGCAAGCATGTTACTCTCATTTTATAGTGCCTCTCGTAATGTAACAGTATAATAATATTTATTGCATTGTTTCACTGACCATTTTGCCAGCTTACTTTCTCTTTTGGCTGCTAAGGACGTCTGACTCCCTGCTAAAGTCGTTTAATCACAGCAGGAATTATTTTGCTTCTGATGCCAACGCAAGGCCTGACAGAAAATCAATAAAAAAAACTTTTAAGATCACTTGTGAACAAAACAGATCTTGATCAATACTAGAATATAGAGCTAAGTCATCTCTATAGCTAATCTTCACATCATGGTACATGGTAACTACACAAACCCATTTAAACCTCCCCAGATAACCTCAATTAAAGTATAATTTCACTTAAACAACAAATACACAGTCATTTACCTCACACAGTCTCTTCTCCCTGATGCCGTCTGGCAAAAGATACCGAAGCATCAGAGCCTCCACCACCAGACTCTGCAACAGCTTCGTTCACAGGCAGTCAGACTCCTCAACTCAGAGATTGAGCTGAACCCCACCACCACCACCACCACCCCTCTCACCCACACTCACACAAGGACTGAACTGTACCCCCACCCCACACCACTCATCACACCCACACAAGGACTGTCCCAAACACAAAGACTGCACCCACCCAGCACTCTACTCACACTAGCACTCAGCACACATCCCCCACTCTAACATCCCCATCCTATCAGCAATATTTGCTGCTCACCCAAAAACTACAAACCATAAACTCTCTACCTCAGTAACAGCTGTTAGCATGCACATCTATATGTTACAGTATGTTACATATCTCTTGCACCTTATCCGCGCCACGGACATTCCATTGTACCGCATCGGTACTGCA
>BRDA01008272.1:162325-189648 GCA_036984385.1 Crenuchus spilurus | reverse complement strand
CCCTCTGTCTGTTGTTTCTCACTTTGTCTCTCTCTGTCTCGGGGCATTATTCACTTGTTTTTTCTATGTCACACTTTCTCTCTCTCTCTCTCTCTTTCTGTGTGTGTGTGTGTGTGTGTGTGTGTGAGACAACCAACAACACACACACCTCTATTTTACATATAAACATTTTCATAGTCAAGACCAAAGTAACGGTTGTGTAATCTATTGATCAACCGGTTCCAAATGGCCATAAATGCTTAATTACTCAATTATGTGAAGAATCTTGTGCTGCAAGACTGTTCATCACATTCAGCTAAAGTTTAGAGAGGGATTCTCACACTGCTCTTCTATTGGATGCTGTTGTTTTGCTGTCTGTCCTCTGTGTGTGTGCGCGTGTGCGTGTGTGTGAAAGAGAGAGAAAAAGAGCAAGAGCAGTGTGACAAAACTTCAGAAAGTGCAAAGTCTTATGTTGTGATGTCGGGGATCCCGGCTAATTCTACAGCACTGTGTAGTGCGGTCACTGCTGGACTTCTTTACCAACAGGAACTTAGTGTGAATGTGATCAGCTATGGAGAGAGGATCAGGCTTTTATGCAGTAAGATGTGCTGCACAGGTGAGTTCCAGTTTCTTCTGTAAATATGGACGTTGGGAGGTCTTTAGTACAGTAGGCGTTGACCAGAGGACAAACATACACATAAAAGCAAACAGCAAGTCAACTGCAGACTCAACAGTAATGACTCTGTAACTCTGGGGACTCTGGACTAGGACAAATTGTATCTTTTACTCTCATTATGACTAAAATATTTGTTTACATGTTTGTTTTACTAGCCTTGTTTAAAATTACACAGCACAGATTCTCTGCTTTAACCTTGTATTGAGACGTTGGAGCTGTTCAGAGACCAGACGTTTCACAAATAAGCATTTCAAAGCTCATTTATAACATGTTAGTATTAGGGGTGTGTGTGTGTGTCCTTGTCCAATCTACATTAATCACACACTAAACCCAGGAACGTGACAATCAGAATCATTTCAAAGCAGTAAGAGATGGATTTTCTTCACAATTTCACTCTTAAATTTGAGCTGTGACAAATGAAAAAATTAAGTTAAATTAATTTAAATTAAATTAATTTTTACAAGAAATACATTTTTATTATAAAAGTTGTTAAAAAAATGTTTAAATAAATTAAAAAGTTATTATATATTTATAATATCATAGTAAATAATACGTTTTAATAAAAAAAATTATTACTTCCATGAAAAGCAAATGTATTTGTATATTGCATTTGTTTTTATTACTAAGGCATTTATAAATTGATCTTTCTAATGCCTTTAGCACACTGCCAGTAGGAACTGTTTGTGCAGCACTTTGGGGAACTTTTTGATCTACACATCAAAAAATGTAAATGTACTGAAGTTTACTTTTTTCTATAATGTACATTTGCCTTATAATTTATAAGATCAATTACCATATTTTATATTTATTATATGAAAGGTGAGATATTTCAAGCCCTTTTTGGTTTTACTGTTTATCAGTTTGTCATAACTCAAGAAAATCAGAAATCGAGAATCTCAAATTATTAGAATGTTTAATTTCAAGTTTGAGTAAATTAAATTAAAACTGTCAACATTAAAACCAAAAAAGATTCAAATATGCCATTTGGCATGTAATTAATATAAAATATATTACTATTTACATTATTAAATGATATTCTAACTTCTGAAGATGCACATTTTCACAGCAGGTTTTATAACATGTTACATAAAGCGTTACATAAAAGAACGGACATAAATTTCACATTTCATTTTAAGATATTATCTGTGTGCACAATTGCTTTAAGTCAAAGATGAGAAAAACATAAAGTTTTTGTGAACTTGCTGGTGACTACGTAAATGTGATAAATACATTTTTGATGGTTGAGTGTGGTTTTCTCTTTTGATTTGTTTTATTCTAGGAACTGTGTTTGATGTCCATGCACCACAAACAAGTTCAGTGTGAGGAGCTTTTGTTGACCAGTAAATGTTCTCTCTCACATGTTCAAATACTTTAGAAATGAGGCCCCACAATTCAGTATTAGACAAATTTTCATTTATGCAGTGGCGGTGTCTGATATGGGCAGCTGCCCAGGGCGGCACAAAGTCAGGGGCAGCACGAGGGCGGTCTGCCCCACCCCTGAGAGGTTCTGTGAAGCTGGATGTTGGAGTTGGTGGGTTTACTCACAAACTGTTGGTCGTGGGATGGGGGGGAGGGGGTGGTTGTTCGCCCAGGGCACCATTGGCTAGGACCGCCAATGCATATATGAAGTAGCCATCCATTATCTGTCTGTGTGTCTGTCTCTGTCTTGTTACTTAGTTTTGTTTTTGCATTATTTCTTTCTTTTTTTCTGCTTAAAAAAGAACTTTGGAAAATCAGATCAGGTCCTGCATTCTCCCACATAATGTGATACCTTTTTTAGTGCCCTTTGGGTAAGGAAAGACCCATCGAGTTGGGGAGAATGGGCAGTGAATGGGCACAAATTTCCCAAAATTGAAGTATTCATTAACAGTAAGTGGTGTATTAGTCATTAGAAAAAGTGCAAAAGGAAGTACATAAAGTTTATTGTAGTTTTGTAAGACTACCACAAGCCCTCTGAAATGTCATCACAAAGCACTGTTTCCATTTAATCGTCATCATATGCCACTTAAGTAACCATCACCCAAACTTAATCCTAAGAAAGCTGTGGTGAACAAAAATGTAAGAAAGCACAGAAAAATTTAGTTTTATGAAATAAATATGTTTAAAAAAAACAATAATAAACAATGTAAATATAGTTTATTAGAGTTGCACCAAAAATCAAAAATGTCAAAACTTTTTCACATCTCAAATCTGATGATCAGTTCTATACATTTCAGTACTTGCTAATAGAAATAAGCTGCAGCAGTTCAACACTGTATTTTACAAATGAGGATTTCGTGTGTGTGTGTGTGTGTATATATATATATATATATATATATATATATATATATATATATATATATATATATATATATGAATTACAGAGATTTACTTATTTGCTTATGTAGCATTTAAACTGTAAAAATGTGGAAATATAAATATTGAACTTAGTATTGTTATAAAAAATGTTGGTATCATGACAAGCCTGTGCTGTACAGTTTATTTGCCTGTGTATGGAGAGTACATGGTGTAAGTCATGTACATATAGAACTCATACTACATGGCCAGAGAGACAATACAGTGCAGTTTTTAATGATGTTTAGTTCAGTCTGTGCTGTGGCTCCATCTAGTGTTGCCCAAATATACTGTTTGTTTGTGATGTAGCCACAACAACAGTTCATGTACTACTTTTAACTGCTACTCCTCTCTTACAGTGATATAGTATATGTTTTATAGTATTTCTCATAGCCCTCAATTATAATATAGATTGTTTATTAATAATCAAATGTATGAAATCATAGCCTTTCACATGTTACAGTAGCAACAGAGGAATACAGTTCTTATTAAAATGTAAAATATTAAAATATTTCATACCTTATCAGTGTTATGTTACATACCCACGTATGTGTGAGTCTTTGAGTGTTCTTCTCCATCATCTCCAATAGAGGGAGACAGTGGATTAGACAATAATTGGACTTGGCTAACATTTTAATGAGCAGAATGATCTGGAATGAGCAGAGCTGACTGACAGATGTGGGGTTTTCCATGCTGACTCTTTAGAGGACAGTGCAGAAAGTTATTTTCAGCCTCAGCTGGCAGTGCCAGGGCTGTTGTGGCTCAGGTTTAATCGGGGTATAGCTTCATCTTGTGTTGATACAACATACAACACCCCTGCATTTAGATCACCAGACATATTATTGGAAAATGACTCATCACATAGCACTCACATGGCACTCCAGGAAAGGATGGATATATGTGGAGATATACATTTCATATAACCTACAAACCTAATTTTGAATCCCTGAGTCTACACTATTTGGACAAAAGTATTGGGACACATTCACAATTTCTTCAGGCTTAATAAAAATGTTTTTGTTGGAGTAACTGTCTCTACTGTAAAAGGTAGTCAATTTTGGAGCATTGCTGTGAGGATTTGATTGCATTCAGTGACAAGAGCAAGGTCAGAATGTTGGATGATCACCACCCCACCTCATCCCAAATGTACTGGAAGGAACAGAGAACACAGCTCCACTGCTGTACAGCTCAATGCAGTGTTTATATCTCTCTAGCCTATGCCTGGCATTAGACGTGGTGCCATACGTTCATGTTACGTCCTTTTCAATTGGCAGTACTTCTCTACAGGGACTAGACAAGCTATGTGTGCATTTGTACATCTGTGTCAGCAATGGCTGCAATTGAAAGTAGCTGAATGCATTCATTAGAAGCAGAGTCCATAAGCCTTTGGACATGTTGTGTATGTTGTGCATTAAAGTGGCCGCTCTGTTTCCTTACGTTTTTCAGTTCTGCTGAGAAATGCAGAGACAGATGTGGAATGTTGTGTTGAGAAGCACAGGGTGTGTCTGTGGTGCTGTATGATGCGGTTTGCATTTATGCTGAGGTGAGCTACTTACTTTTGCTCATGTTTTTTAACAGCTCTCTCCGTCTGGGTGGGGCAGGCAGCTCAGCACACGCTACCACAAGTAGCGAAAGGGAGTGCGAGGGAAAACATGTCAAAGGCAGTCTAGGGAAAGCTCCACCTGTGTTGGAGGAGGGCTATAGCTACGCCCATCTCTGGAATGTGAAATTGTACACTTTTTGAGTCACCGTTCTTGTCCTGAAGGTTTTCATAAGTGTCCCATTAGGTCCCATTCTTTAGAAGTCTGTTGTTTAAGCCAATGTCACTTTGTATGTGCATGTGTCCGTGTTTTTTAGGTTTATTTCATTTTACTTTGATCTTTGATTATTGATAGTGGTAGCTTCATAATATAATTACATATTTTGCATAAATTAACCACATTTCTTTTTCTGATACTGATGCTGATATTGAAACAATGAGAATATGCGGATACCAGGGTCAATCCAATATTTTCTTTTCACTTTAAAGAAGGTTTAAATTGGTTCAGATTCATTCTTTATTTCCTTTGATGAAGCATTTTATATGATATCTGCCAAAATTAAACATTTCAACATTAAAATAAAATGTAAAAAAAAAAATTCCAAAATCCATCTCCATTTTGAGGATTTGTAGTTTTTGGCTTAAAACTGAGCTCAGTAGATGTCCTTAGTAAAATCTCTACTTTAACTTACATTGAAAGTTTAAGCGGTTTTTGCCCTGATCTGCATGTTGTGATGCTTGTTTTTATTTTCATTTATTTTTAATTTATTTATTTTTTAACAATGACAAAATGATGTCTTCTTTGAAATAATTTCACCACTATTAATTTTAATTGATGTTTATAGTGAATATCTACCTTTTTGCAGTATAGATTAAACAGCACTGGTAGCTATAGCATATCCTAATGTTGTGCAGATCCAGTGGACATACCATTATGGAGAAAGTGATGAAATGTTCTGAGTTCAGTAGGATTATAATGACAGCACAGTGAGTTCTCTCAGTTTAGAAGATGCATAAAAACTTTGTGTTTGTGTTGGAGTGTTGTGTTTAGTTTGTTTGCCTACTTTCATGCTTAGTTAGCAAGTTTGTACACTTTGTCTTGGACTGGATCCTCCAGAGAAACTGTTCGCCCTTGAGTTTAAAGCCAAATGTGTCATATTTGATAGAGTTGAGTTTTTAAACGTCTACATCATAAGTACGATAATTAAATGATACATTATCTTACATTATTTATTAGTAATAATAATACATAACATATATTTTAAGTGAATAATTAAATTAGAAACCCTGATGTTTAAAATCATAAACATGTGTTTTGCCCACCTGGTGGATTATCCATGTACTGCATGTGCCACAGATCATATTTCTAATTTTCAAAAGCCTTGAGTAACAGTATTAAGAATACTTGGTGTTAAAGGTTAAAACAATTGGGTGCAATAGAGGACACTTAATGTGCCATTTTCTATTGGAAAGGCAACCAAGTGATGGGGCTCATATCAATCTTTCTTGTTCTAGAGGGCACAACATCTTAATTTATCACAAAAAAATGGGCCACTCATTAATTTTTTTTCATGTGAAGTGCAGCTAATGGCACTTTTTGCTGTGTCTGTCCATCCCCGGGTCCACCAGTGGTATCAAATATGATACAAAGCAAAACTCATATATGCAATATGTTATTTAATATATTTTTGTTGTAACTTGTCAGATGGTCAAATAAACGGGCCAGTTTCAAAAAATTGCTTCCTTGCAATTATTTGATGTTTCAGGCTTTACAGGGTTAACTTCAAAAATAGCAAAGTGGGGTTTCCCCACTTTCAACCATATGACGTAAGCATGAAGGGGAGACACAGTAGGTCTGAATATAGTCTGTTGAATAGCAGTAGGCTCTGCTTACATTAGAACTTTTTTCTGTTGAAAAGAGCCATCTGGTCCTGAGAAACCCAGATGAGTGAGTAGCATAATAAGCACTTTCGCTTTGTGTAATGGGATGTTTCTTCTGCATACTGTTCCAGAAAAGCTCTAATGACCAATATGTTCCACAGTCTCTATGTGAATGCATCACTGGAGTCAGACTTTGGCTGGCGAGCCTGTAGTTAGTGCTTCTCTGTTACATTTCTCAGGGCTGAATGAGGGCTCTGTGGAATCACCGTCTGAGGCTCTGGTGTACGATGTATGATAAGAGAAATTCAGACAGTGAGTGGGAATGACTAACTTTGGGCATTGGGACAACAAAGTAGTCAGCCAGTCAAAATAAGTTGTAAACCTTTGATTTAACTATCTGGTGTGACCCCCTTGTGCAGTTGTAGCTGCACGACTGTAAGTTTGAGTAGTAAAACTTCTGTTTTAGTCCTTTTCTTGTCTCATTTTTTCAAAATAAAAGTCTAATAAGTTTTGCCTTTGCATTATTATGACTTCTCAGCTGACCCTGACTGAGGACTGGAGAGATATGGAGGTGACTGTGATTAGATGAGGTAGTGGGTGGAGGACCCTTATAGTACATCTTAAAGAGGATTTACAGTCAAGCTAAAGTAACAGATTAGCTTTATCGTAGTTGAATGTGACTGTGTTACAGCTCACTGATAAGATACTGCAGTTTTGTTCACTTATAACACTTGATACATTGTAAGCCTCCTTTCATCCTGTTCTTCAATGATCAGGACCACCACAAACTTAGTGTTTCATTCTCAGCACTGTAGTGACACTGATGTGGTGGTGGTGTGTTAGTTGTGCTGATACATGCTGCTGGAGATTCACTGTTCAATCTATTAGACACTACTGGTTCACCTAGTAGATGTAAAGTCAGAGACAGTACCTAATGAAGTGGCCAGTGAGTGTACATAAAATTCATAACAGATTTTTTTTCTTCATTTGAAAACAAAAAGAAAGTTCATTTAAGCTCATAGCTTTGTAGAAAGTGTAGCTGCATTGCTCCAGGAGATTTTATTTGGATTTCTTCAGCCGCTCCTTAATTCCTTCACATGCATGGAGTTGCAAAAGTCATTATTTAAGGTGTGTCTCTTCATGTCTGTTGCAGTGCCGTCAAGTATCATAAAATAAACACACACACACATACACACACATACACATTCCCTTCCACACTTGCAATTTAAAAGCCACTATGCAAGCATCAAGCCTGAACAGGTACAGTAATGAACAGTACTTCTGAGGTTAGGAACTGCAGTGACGGGTGTGGTGGATTGGACATAACTGAGCAGCTCTTGTTCACTGTTACTTTGACACAATCGTCATTGTGTGTCCACATCTATGCTATTAATGGCCTTTGTGTGTCATACTGTCTGAGGCTTTACGACTCTTCTGATTGGCCCATTCACTGGGAGATTCATCATAGAGATGGAAATGTGTATATATTTGGCATAAGGGAACATCTATATATGTTTACAGTTTGAGGAAATATATAAATTTACCAAGACAAAAGAGTGAAACAACTCATTTACCAAATGCAGGTCCATGTTTGTTCCCTTAGAGACATGCAGTGTGTGTAGTTGAGGATGGGTTGGGCTGGGTCGCTGAGAAACTAGAGACAGCTAAGTGACCAACCTCCTCCCACACCCTTCCTGGCACAGCAAACATTATGAGTAACTCATTATTACTATCTTCTCTGGAATGTTATGTGCTTATGTCCAATAAAGATGATTGTGTCTGTACTTGTACACATACACAGAGAAATTAGACTAATTACATGCAGAAGTACAGTTAATATGACAAATATTTTATATTGACAGAAAATTGACTGCTGTGGAAAAGTTTATTATTTTTCATAATTGAATTCAGAAAGGTAATATTTTATATTCATTACAAATAAACTGACATATTTTAGTATTTTTATTTGTTTTAATGTAGTTCTATGGCTGAAATCCAGAATCACAAATTGTTACAATATTTTTCGTAAATTAATATTAAATCGTATTAACATTAAAACCAAAAAATGTCACTTCACATGTAATTAATATAAAATATAAAATAGCTTTCCGTTTTTAATTATGAACATTTTGATGATATTTTAATTTTTGTAGATGCAATAGTACATGTTATCTTGCAAATATTGAAGTTCCTAATTACTTTAATATTGCTTTGTTCAGAACTGATATATGGTTTATAAAGACACTATGTAAGCACCCTTTAAATAAAGTACTAGGTACTTTGGTATCAATGGGTTTGAGCAGAAAATATTGGATATTGGAGGTAAAAATAATAAATTGGTAAAAAATATATAGGTTGGAGGCGGCACGGTGGCTTAGTGGTTAGCACGTTCGCCTCTCAGCGCTGGGGTCTTGGGTTCGAATCCCCATCTGAGCAGAGTTTCCATGTTCTCTCCGTGTCTGCGTGGGTTTCCTCCGGGGACTCCGGTTTCCTCCCACAGTCCAAAAACATGGGGATCAGGTGAATTGGGTAATCTAAATTGTCCATAGGTGTGTGTGTGTGTGTGTCTGTCACCCAGCAATGGATTGGCGCCCTGTCCTGGGCTTAGTTGATTAATGTAATGCCCTGCCCTGCGCCCAGTGAGGGGGTAGGGGACTAACCACGACCCTGATAAGGAATAAGCGGGTGTGATAATGAATGAATGATAATGAATGAATATATAGGTTAGTATCAGAACTCGAGGAGTATATGAGTACTCTATAATTGATAACATACTTGTAGATTGTTTACTTTTGAAATTGTTTAATTACAAATGTTATATTTTAAAACTTTGTAATTGTAAAACATTTCTCAGATTAGTGTTGGATAGTACTCAGTGTTTCAATATCTGTTGGAAAAGAGAAACTGGTACTGTGCAATCTCTGCTAGGGCTGTCACAATAGCAGAACTTTGATGTTGATGGTAATACCAAGGGTAGTATCATGATACATGAATACAATGCTGGCTATAAATGAACACACATCATTGTCTTTAATGTCAAGTGTTTATTTGATGGAATACAGACACATTTCTACATTTTACAGCTTAACTAACCTGTCTGTTCTTTTTAAAATATCTGTTATTCATACAGTATAACACTGATTGCCAAATTCAAGTATTGAAAATCTTAGTGCAACTCCTATTACATCTGCAATAACTCATTAAACCAGTAATAATGAACTTAATTAACCATTAAGATGTGTAATTATAGTCTGTTTACTAGTCGTAAAGAAGTGGATATAGTGTTTAGTTTATCGTAAGATTGCATCTCAACCCAGTGTGTCATTCTTTCTATGATCTTGATTTAATTTTATTTCATTTTCTTTCCTTCACTGAACACCATCAAGGGTGTGTGTATGGTGGCTGTGGGTGGTGCATGAAGCATGCTGGCAGCCACACCTTGTTCGCTTGTGTTGTCCAAGTCCTTCCCCTTTTTCCTGCCAACATGACACGGCAGAGCGAGTAGTGGGCGGGGCTTAGCCTCAATGTCCTCCAGACCTTACTCAGAGTGCATTCAGAGCAGTAGAGGGACAGGCCCAGTCTCCGTAGCCTGTAGGCATCATTTAGTCTGAGAGAGAGAACAGCAAAAAAAAATAGCAAAACAGAGAAGAAAACTGAAGATAAAATCCTCCACCACTGCTCCACTTTCCGGCACTCCAGTGGAAACTTGAGGACGAAATCTGGCCTGTGGACTGATTCTGCTCACATTAAGACTGAGAAGATGAGTTCTCCATCCAAACATAGGAACTTCTCCACTGACAGCATGGGCAGAACCAGGGTGCCCTCAGATGATGGCTTCTACCAGGGGATGCTCAAGGCCATGGATGGCAGGAAAGGTATCATAGTGACAGCACTCTCTCAGGGCTTGTAATCCCAGAGAGAAAGTCTACTTTTTTTAGGTCTATTCATAATCTTAGATCTTTTCCACTGTGCTGAATGTTGGCTTCTGAGCTGTAGGCTTTCCTTGTGTGACTGAAAGAGGCAAAGTCTGTGGTTTTCACTTGGAAGGAAAAGGATTTTCCCCACTTTTACCATAATTCTGTGTTTGTGTGCATCACCATTAGCAGAAAGTATAGTTATACTTATATGTTTCCTGAGGAAACCTAATTGTTAAGTATATAAAAATTCATTGGCTTTACAAATTGGCAGAAGCAAACAGCAACTTTTAACCTGTTCTGGGTGGTTAAAATTACAGTTGTACAGTTGTACTTCTACTGGTGGACTGTAATCTGGCAATATCTTTATTTTTATAGTCTTATTTGCTCGTCTTGCTTGTTACTGCTGGAGAAAGACTCACAACTCAACAATACCACCATACCTTCAAGCTGCTTGAATCCAGGCTGAAAAGGCCACACCCCTTTTATCCCATAACCTGCTAGTGGTCATTAGTAGATGAACAAACATGGCTTAAGCAACCCTGTACAAATAGTTTTTTTTGGCAGCAAGACAATACAGTTAATGTTTCATATATTTTTTCTTTATTTCTTTTACAGCTTATCAGTGATCAATAATTATTTATGAGTCAGCAAGAAGATGCCAAATCAATAGAGCCAAATTAGAGGCAGCCATTGGTATCAGATTCCTGTATTCCTGACCTCACGTTGCTTAGAGGGTGGGGTCCATTGTGAAGGTAATTTCAGCTTAACCATTAGCACTGTAAGGCAATACGGGAGAGGAATCTGGTAGAATCAAGTGACACTGAGATCAAAGTATGTGTTCTTTAAGGTACTTGAGTCAGTAGCCTAAAGTCTAAAGACTACTCTGGAGCAGGCCACTGATTGGTCATTTTGCATGATTGATCTAGTATGCACTTTCCCTAAACTAGTAGGGAAACTTTTTACTGATGGGTGGAGACTACTTCACCCTCTCTGGACAAAGTGTGTCTAGTTTTCCTTCTTTGGTGCTCCCCATGGCAACGTTGATCAATAACATTTGCTTTTGACTCCACCTCATTGAGAAAAGTGGAGAAAGTATAGCTTGTAGGTGTGTCAGAATTGGCCTGAATTAGCAGAGCTCTCTGTACTTCAGCCTTAGATAACTGACTGGGTTTTAACAGCTTAGGCACATAATGTGTTTTCTTTAATGTGACATGCAAGCTCCTGTTGACTGTAATTTTTTTTTTTTTACAGTTCATCTACTGTTGTTTGTTTTAACAGTACAATGTATATTGGATCGTCACGCTGACAATTCTACCATCTTTACTTCTTCTGTCATTATGGAGCTTTTCGATACTCCACACGTGTTGTTCAGTTTAAGTGTAAATTTTCCCACTTCTGACATCAACGTAGCAGCACTCATGAAAACAATCAGGGAAGAACGACTCACTCAGCTTTTGCTCTTTATTTACTCTGTCAGCTTGTGAGTGAAACAGAACTTGAATAACACTGAAGTCATCTCTATGTCCCTTTTAAATCTCCCCAAATAACCCAAAATAAAGTCTACTTACACTTAAACAACAAATAACATGATAAACAATAAACAATGCTTAAATGGAAAGATGCATGCTCTTCCATGAGCCTTTGCAAAGCTAATTTGCATGAACTACTGACTTGCTCATGGGAACCCTGAGCCCCTCTGTTGCAGATACTACAATATTGCTGTAGTTTATTTCTTAATTACTTGTACAGCTGTTAATCAATCCAAAACTACATACACAGCAAAACAACTATTTATTTTACTGAGGAGGCTTACCTTGTTAATGATAGAACATGAAAGAGTAATTCTGAGGACTTCTGTTGTCAGTATACAGTAATACTGTGAATAAAGCCATGCTATTCACATTATTACCATATTTTACCAAAACCTGTATATTACTGTTGTTGTTTGACTGTATTCTTAGTAGAGGTGTTGAAATTAATCATATAATTGATGTATCGAGATGTGGGCAATTCAGCATTGATGCAGTTACAGACCATAATCAATTATAACGTGATGTCATTCATTGTATACGTAATAGCAAAAATGGTGGAGATAGTTCTCTATGTTGAGATTAAAAATGCACCAAATGTTTTATAAGCCAAAATATGGACACTATGATTCTATGAGCTGACTTGGAAGCACAATAACATTTGTTTCCATTTCGTATCTAGTCAGATTGACAGTGAGTTAGCCAGCGCTGCAGCTCACCAGCGCCGCAGCTCACATCGAACTAGTGATGGGAAGATGATACCTCAAGGAGTGCATCAACACACTACACAAACTGTGTTGACACTGTATTGACACTGTGTTGGTCACTCAATAGTGACCCCTGCAGTAGTTATAATATCATTGCAGGTAAACAAAATGAAAATAAGTTGGGAAAAGCATCCTGAAAACACATCAATTGTGAAATATTTAATCGACATTTGTTTACTTAAAATATGATTTCATCATTTTATAATTTAATTTGCTTAATTTGTTTGCTGCAAATCTTGTGTGAATGCTAAACTGACTGTAAAATATAGCAAATTTGTCTAATAAAATTCAGCTAAAATGTGCAACTTATGTATGGATTTTCATTAAAAATCATTGAAAGTGTTAAATAATATAAAATAAAAGACAAAAAATGACAATAAAATGCATTCATTTTTGTATTTTTATTGAGGAACAAAAGTTTTTGAAGCGTCTTAGCTCAAAGGCGACTTCTCCTCTTAGATACAAGTTCTCCTGCCTTAGAAAAAACTCTTTCACAGGGTACAGACGAAGATCAACAACAAAACTCCGTCCAACAAATCTGCGACATGTCGATACAGTTTGTTTCCTTATGAACACAATTTCCTTATGAATACACTTCCTGTATCGGTCACGTGATTTTTGTTTAAAGCTATACACGCACCAATACGGGGTTTCACTCTTGTGCGCCTCGGCACAGTGTCGTTCGTCCTATCACTACACCGAACTGCGTGCTCCCTTGGAGGAGCACATATGAGAGCCAAAACGAGGCTAAACCGAGCGCGCGCACAAGCAAATGAGCAGAAACAGCTATGAGGTGAGCAGAGAAATGAGCAAACAAGGACAACTCGAGCTGAGAGACGATAACTGTGTCTTTGCACAGCTGCACAAGTCACTGCGCGCTTCACGCTCCTGCGCACAGGGTTGCCAGGTCCAACAAAAATATCCAGCCCAAAGTCAGTCTAAAACCCGCCGTTCAGAAGCTTAAACTAGCCCAAAATATATGTCTGACACGTTTGAAGCAAATGGCAAAACAACTGAGTGTACGACTTAATATTTTGTTTAGAAGGGATTTATCATCAGTCCATCAAACCTTTTTCTTTTTCCCAGTCCTTGCAATACCGCCTCCCGTATTTCCCCATTTAACTGGCATATTAGCTAGTGACTGTTTTCACCTTCTCTTTTCTCTTCACCTCTCTCTCTCTCTCTCTCTCTCTCTCTCTCTCCTTTTCAGGCTATCTTTCCTTATATTATGTTCTTTTCGTTGTTACCGTTGTATTCAAACTTCCTTAGTGTCGACTTATACCTGTTTGCCCACCGTGTTGAAGTAATATCCTAGGCAACACCCACTTTTTTGTTGTTTTTTGGCGGCCGCGGTCATTTTTAAAATTAGCCCCAAAAAAAGCACCCCGCCACCCTTGAAATTTCACCCGCGACTGGATTTTCAAACAAGCCCAATTTGGCGTGAAAATTGTGAACCTGGCAACTCTGCCTGTGCATGCGTCTCTCTGTGCTCGCCTCACGTTTTTCACAACAGGAAATACGTCAGAGGTCAAAGGTTCTAAAAGTTTAAAACTTTGCAGTAGGATTTTTTTTTTATCTTGTTAATTTATTGTGTTGCATTGTTATATTTTCTACTTCTCTGGAGGACACATAACAGCGTAATATATTTTGTTATTTTAAAAAATTTGTTAGTTAGACATTTTTACCTCTTCTTTGGCAGGGGAATCAAAATGCAAATTTACTAAGTTTAGTTCCAGTGAAATCTTTAACTCTGTATTTGAGTTATTTGCATTCTATGTTCCTGTATATTATATTCTGGCAATAAACATTTTAATATTTTAAATAGTAACATTTCATGTATATAGTCTGATGTTTTTATGTTTTTGATGTTATTTCAAAACCTGCAGTGTTAGAAAATTTATCGTGATAATTATTGAGATTGATCAATATAGAAAAATTTATCGTGATAAAATAAATAATACAGAAAATTCATGTCCCGCATTGTGATGTACCACAATATCGAATCGTAATCGAATTGAATAGTGAGATCAGTGAAAATTCACACCTCTAAGTACTGTTCTACAGCATACCATTCTTGAAACTGGCACATCCGCTTTGTTTCATTCTGAGGTTTCAGTCTATTATTACATGCACAGTAAGCTTTTGTCACCACCATTGTGAGAGACAAAGAAAAATGAATGAATTGTTAGGAAAAAGAATGAAGCGATCATTTGTTCAAATGGATTTCAGTAAAACGATTTATATAATCGACACAGATCCAGCATTGATTCTGTGAAGAAGATCATGGTGAACGTTCACAAGTTTCAGAACAGAGAATGAAATTCAATAGAGTGGTTAATGTAATTCAGTAGAAGATTTGGCTGTTGATACTGGGAGGATTTAGTTCTCCAAACAAAACATTGGAACATCTCCACTGACAGCATGGGCAGAGCCAGGGTGTCCTCAGTTGATGGCTTTTACCAGGGGATGCTCAAGGCTATGGATGGTAGGAAAGTTACAGTGACAGCACTTTCATTGCTCAAAATGGTAGAGACTGGCAACTAAGAATACATATTAACTGAATATAAGCAATTCCAGACCAAAATTGGGAAATATATCATGGGGAAAGTTCAGAAATTTCTGAAGAGTGGCTGTAATTCAACAGACTGGTTAATGTAATTCAGTAGACGACTTGGCCATTGATACCGGGAGGGAACTTTCTCAATAGTGTAAGTGATGCAATCTCTTGGGCTGCAGTTATTATGACAAATGTTTCTGTGCTGTTTCCATGTAGGGTCGTCTAAGAATAGAACAGTAGTGATTCATGCATCTTTGCTATTAAAGGCCTTAACATCTTTCTCAGTCAACCTAATATATGCAAATTTATTTGACCACTAAATCATGAACTTTCTAAAGCATTCAACAAGTGCTTGTGCTTCAGTCTGCAGGCTCTGTCTGCATAGTTGTAATATGCTCAGGATCAAAGAATCTTCCAAATAATTCAATTTGTTAAATATAAATATAGATATATACATTTTTTGACATTTTTTTACTTTTTTGGGTCGAAAGTTTCATGATCAATTGACCAAAGAAGTGCTCCAATATGACTTGAAAACTCTTTTTACATTGACTTCCATTAAAATTAAAAAAAAAAAAAAGTTTATTTTTTTCTCCTGTAAAGTTATCATTTCAGAGATATAAGGTTTTGTTCCAATGGCGGCAAAATATTTATTACATTACAGGCATACTACCATACCATCAAATAATGTTTATTGGTAAAATTGAATAAAAATGTGATTGTTTTTGTAAATTAATAAGTAGGCCCAACTTTATTGTCTTGAACTGTGTATATGGGTGTGGTTGTGTGTTGACTGTGATATCTGTTTATGCTGAAACGGCTGTACATAAGTCTATTTTGTCTGTTTTGTTGGATGAGCAATGGTACTATTTGCCAGTGTTCTGTCTGTACGTGTGCATATGTTGCCTGAGGTCATCCTCTGAGCTTAGATACTTCTTCAGCCTTCACCATCACTCTCGGTTTCACAATGGCACTGGGAGCCACCTCTACATGCCAAAATATTCAAGAGAACTGCCAAGTGAACACTTCTTTTATATGTGTGCCCCTGAGCCAGCTTGTGTTGATTGTTTAATATGAGGTGAAAGGCATGTCTGTACGAAGGGCTGATCCCCAAACAGTCAATGTTTGGCCTGACGTGTCTTTGGTCAGGCTGTCATTTTGAGAAGGTAGAATTGAGATAAAGCACATTTAAAACACACTCAGTAGGCATCAGTACCCTGCCAAAATACAGACCAGCTCATAGTTTATCTTCAAAAACTGACATTTGTGCAGCCTTTTAAGTACACATTGGATTTGGACACGACCTCATGCCTTTTTTTTTTGTCTTTTACAGATGAACGGGACAGAGTACAGAAAAAGACTTTCACTAAATGGGTGAACAAACATCTGATAAAGGTAATTATTTTCCTTACTTTTCATTCTCAAGACCTTTTGTTTATAGGTTTACCTAGAAGCTCCAACACACAGCTCTTCTTCCTTCATTTTGATCTGCAAAGACCGCATAAATGGCTCATTATCTGTCATTTTTACAAATGTCATTTTTCAGTCATGTTTGTTACTTAACCACTCGCATCTAACTGCAACCTAGCATGTACTGTAGCATATATGCACATTAAACACGTTCATTCTCAATCACAGCTCAAATTATCCTCTAATGGAATGAAGTTGGGTTGAACGTTGTCCAATAGCCATGAGTTACTATAGTGGTGAGCTTTGATCCTTATTTGAAAAACATATGCCTATTAATTAGCAAAATCGGAGTCAGATGGAAGCACAAGGTCACTAAGAAACATTGAAGCTGTTTGGTTGCAGGGCTCAGCCATGGTTAAGTTTCCTGTTATAAGAGGATGGAAATAGATTTGGGTTTAAGATTCTATACTTTGATTTTGGTATCAGACTAAAGTCCTATTTGGATTGGATTCAGTTTACTGTATAAGGGGTCCTGTGATAATTCCTTATTTTACAGGAGTTCATTTGTGTTTTTACTTACATCTGGAGTCACCATATCTGTGGTTTTTGTGTCATCAGGCTGAATTACCTAAGGATTTTCAGCTGCCCCTCATCATTTTAGCCCTGTTCGGATGGATGGATGGATGGATGGATGGATGGATGGATGGATGGATGGATGGATGGATGGATGGATGGATGGATGGATGGATGGATGGATGGATGGATAACTGATAACACAATAGAAACAAGTTTTAAGGATAATAAGTAGAATGTATGAATAAATACTGTATAAGTGAAGAGTCATGTGATCATGTGACACACACAACCAGGTTTGTAAAAAAGCCCCAGAAACTCACTCCTGTAGTCATTTACATGCAGGGGTTTCATGCAATAAGCATTCCCCTGATAAACTAATCCAGTCACAATAGGGCTTATGCTTCATTTGTGCTTATCAGGAAGCAGTGCCCTTCCACAGCAACAAAATATTTAGCATAATTACAGTACAGCAGGTCATCATTTTCAGCATCTACATGTGTCCTAATGTGTGTATAATGGAAGCCAGTGACTGAATGCACAAATTAACAGCACCCAGGCAACTCAACACTAAACTGTAATTAATCCCGAAGCATCACTGGCTTCAAACATGCTGTCAGCCATCTATTCATAGCACTGTCTCCCATGCTTACTCAGAGGTTTGTAATGCTCATAGTACACCATCTAATTTATCATTCTCAACACACAATGGGCTGAGGGATTTTGAGTGAAGAAAGGCAGGTTAGAAAAGCCAAACCCCACACTCTAGACGTTCTCATTAGGAAAGAAAAACACCTCCTGCTGAAGCCCGTGTGTTAAAAATCTGCTGTGTCATTTTTGATTTCATCTAAGCCACTGTAATGTCAGAGGTAATGAGCCTGAGCTTGCAGGGACCTTCTATTTGTACCCGTCAGGCTCCCATAAAACCAAAGAGGTCCATTCATTTATTCCAGATGAAAAAAGAAACCTCTAGCAGCACAAAAGACTATTCTGCGAAAGGCCGGTGTAATGCCAAACCCCCAGTATGTGATTGAAGACAAGCATGCACAGTGTGCTGAGAGTTACTGGCTGTGTGGAAGTGAGTGTGAGTCAGAAACATCTGGATTCGTTTTGCTTCTCTGAACAGCTCGACTGTGCTCAGAGCCAGTGGAGTCGGCCTGGCCACCGGTAGCACATGTGGTTGGCTGTGTGTGGTTGTCTGTCTGCTTCATACACTCAGTATTAGTTTCTGTATCCTCAGCATCACAATGTTTCCGCTACAGGTCTTTTTTTTTTTTTTTGCCTGTTTAGCATCATTCTCCCACTGTCAGTTTTTTGGACACATTTTAATGTTTTTTTTTATATTGCTCCTAATATTTTGCATTTCTTACCACTTGTTCTTCTCAGCATATCTTCTTTATCCAGTTTACAACGTCCTGCTATATTCTTATCAACCAACACCTCAAAATGTAATAATGTCAAAGCCTGAGCATGGATTTTAACCAGTTCATGCTAGAATTAGGGGGGAAAACAGGATTATAATAGTAATAATCATCATCATAATAATTTATACAAGTTTTGTGGTGGATAGCATGAATGTAAACATTCAAATGCTTGTAATATAAAAAATACATTTATATACATCAAATGCATTTATACATTATATAAATCAAATGAAAATGTTAATTTTTTAAAATATATTTATTTCTCTGGCTGTGGCAAAAAAGAAAATATTTATTGAATATATATTGGATTGATGTAATTGTAATGTACTACATAGAGAAAATTGATATCTGCAAAACAACAATTAATATAATTTGATTGGAATTTTACAGCCATTTATGTTTTTGCATGTTTTTGTTGCACTTGCAATTACTAGCCACCAGGTTTAAGTAATATTCAGTCAAAAAGCATCTACTATATTGCACCTATAACTGTAATGAACATAATAATAAATAGCTGTACACCACCATGCAATAATGGGTTAAATGAAAATAAAAAGACAGTGAGATTGCTGAACTGAATGTAAGAACAAATGAGAACCGAATTGATCTGTGTTATTTTCTCAGGTCTTACTCGACCATTCATTCCAACAAAGATCTATTATACAAATACAGTGTTGTTATGGAACCAGTTCTGCATCTGGGTTTCTTTAGGGAACGTTGTAAACAGGCTGAAATAAAAAGTGTGTTTTATAATGTTTTTATAACCTGCATTTATGTACAGCCTGCTGGATAGGATGTAAAGTGCAGTTAAAGTTATTTGAGGATGGTGTAGAAAGTGTTAATTGACTGTTCAGATTGAAGTTTCAGGCCTTTATGTGATGTAAATCCGGTGGATCTAGGTGACGTTTCTCATTGGCTGATTCCTAGGGTGGAGGGAGCTATTGAGGGGTGTAAAGAGATGCGCAGGTGTTTTCACTTTAGAACCTGATTTCATTCCTGTGTTGAGCAAGAGAGGAGCTTGGGAGACAGCCAGAGATGTGGTTTGTCTGAAAGAGCAAAGGTGTAAAAAGTATGTAGACTACAGCAGAGAAAGTGCAAAGGACTGGATTAAAGTTACAGGGGGTCCTGGGGTAATTTCTTCTTTTAGAGGAGGTGATTTTCTTTTTTTTTTTTTTGTGTATGTGATTGTACACAACAGAATGTGACCTCCACATTTAACCCATCTGTGCAGTGAAACACACACACTAGTGAACACACTAGGCTGTGTGCCCGAAGCAGTGGGCAGCACTATCCATGGTGCCCACGAAGCAGTTGGGGGTTAAGTGCCACGACTGCCCCATTACTCCCTGAATTATCTACTGTTTTTAACTCACAGCATGTCTCATCATGTGTGTTTTTCTAGGTAGATCTCATATTGTGTTGGAAAATAAAGATTGGTGGCCACAGCTACTAGCCTTGTTTTAGTCTATTAATGCACAGAACCACCAAAATCCTTCACAAATCACTAAATTAATCTCTTAATAATCTACTGCATCTGGATGGAAGATCTTCCACTCCCTACTCTACCTAGGAGAACATTATATGGAGCTAAAAGAAACTAAAATCTGTAAGAAAGGCAAGACACTGACTTATTATACAGACTTATTAAAGAATAATACAGGCTTATTAAAGGTGATTATATTCACAGCTACAGCTACAATGAACTGTCATCATATTATCATGTAATGCAGATGTGTTGTAGTGTTAATGCTGCACAGATACAGAAGTTTCAACACTGAGGAGACGTGTAAAATGTAAAAAAAGAAGACATCCCCCTGATAAATTAATCCAATCCCAATAGGGCTTAAGTTCCATGCTCTGTTCACACAGCCAAAGGAAAAATCTGAATATGCTTTCAGGCTCGACATGTTACAATCATGAAATAATTGCCCAGTTACATTACTATAAGAGGATTGCATTTATTTTTACATGATTGTTAGCTTTCAGGCATTTGTTTATGTAGTGAAGCAGTTTTAATCAGTTTGGAAAATGCTTGGTGCTGAACACGGCTGAATAATGTATGTTTATTTGAACTTAAGCTGTTTCAGTTGGCAGCTAAAGTTTCAGCTTCTAGGAATAAAAAAAGACTTGAACTTTAATACTTGTGTATAATGGGAAAAAGCCAATTAAATAGCTAATTACAGTTGTTTTAAGTTCTGGGTTTAGTACATATACACTATATGTCCGGTTGTTTGAGGACACCCCTTTTAATGAATTAATTCAGCTACTTTAAGTTGCACCCATTGCTGACACAGATGTCCACATACAAACACAGGTTGTCTAGTCCCTGTAGAGAAGTATTGCCAAAAGAATAAGACTCTCTGGAGCAGATAAACATGAACCTATTGGTACCATGCCTAATACCAGATGTGTTCTAGAGCAGTATACAGCCCCCAGCATTGAGCTATATAGCCATGGAACTGTGTTCTCTGCTCCATCCAATACTTTTGGGATGGGTTGGAGATGAGGTGGGGTGGTGATCATGCAACATCCTGACCTCACCAGTGGTCTAATAAATTCAATCAAATCTTTACTTTAATTCTTCAGAATGTAGTAGAAAGCCTTCCCTGAACAGTAGAGACAGTTACTCTTAAAAAAGAAGATAAACTCTTTAATACACTTGTAAGATTTTGTAAGAAACAATGAATTGGCAATGCCCCAATACTTTCCATATAGATTATACCCTTACCTACTTGAAAGCTGACAAGATATATGATTTTACCCTTGAAAGGCACACCCAGACAAAGGCCAGAGGTATTAAACAGAGAGTGCTGACATGTGAAGTCACTTTACACTGTGATTACCTGTCAGCAGCTATAGTATGAGCACAATCAGACATACAGCTTCCTCTTAACACAACCATAACAGTGCACTATTGCCCTGTGCTGACGGACAGGTCTTGTTAAGTATGGAGTCAGTATAGAGTGTGAGAACTGCAGACTCAGAATTCAAAACAGCATAAATTTAGCTGCATATTTATCTCTGATTGCTGTGATCATGATTACAGCTCCCTCTCCAGACGACAAGCATTGCATTTCATCACCACCACCACTTCCTCAGAGAGGTTTGACAGTCAGCAGAAACTGTAGGGGAGTTTCTTATGTAACACTGATGGAAACACATGTAACAACACTGATCTCTGGTGGTGAAATCACAGCACTTTCACTTTTTTGGCTCCTCTTCAGTACTGTGAATTTGTGACAGCTCTAAAGTAATACATAAAAGCAGAAAGGCCTATAAAACTAACATGAACATGTTTCAGTTCAGAAAAGTAGTTATTTTTGATTTGTATCTTTTGTATTTCTATTGTAACTTGTTCTTTATGGTCTAGTTTCCCAGACTGGGACTAAACTAAAACATAGATGTTGCCACTGCTGGTAGAGCTGTGTGACCATATTCTTTGATGCACCTGCAAATTCAGCTACTTCCTTCACACTCTGACCTTTGGCACCCAAATGCAGTCAATCCTTTTAGCCGATCATTAACATCTGATTTGTGACCTGTTTTCCATGCACTGAACAAGATATTCACTGCACTGTACCACCTCTTCTCAGTCTATGAATCCTGTCACACACCCCACAGAAATGTATAGCCTGATCATCCTTGTGCAGCGCCATCTGCAGGAGGCTGAAGTTACTTCCACCTTAAACATGCAAGGTGCTATTTTTTCTTGTCCGAGGAGCTTCTAGGACAGATATAATGTTGTGTTTAAGAAAATAATATCTTAAATATATGTATATATGTGTGTCACACTCAGTTTAAAACATGAATGCCCTGCAAAATTTGGGCTGATTTCTCCACAGTATTCTAATTTTTTGAAATCCTGTTTTCGTGGGTTTTATGAGCTGGAAGTCCAAATAATTATGTGAAAATAAACAAGTACTTGAAATAGTTTAAATCGTGGGCCCTGAATCTATAATCTGTGAAAGTTGAACTTTTTGAATGGAATTATGGAAATTAAACAAATTTTCCATGATATTCAAATTTTTTGGAAAGAGTCTATATATATAATTTTTATTATTATTAACTTGAAGTATAACATTATTCTACAGCAGCCACACTGAAAAGGCCGCTTCCGGATGTGCCTGTAAATGAGCCATGCTTAGTTTACTGACCTTGTGAGCACAGTGATTATCTACAATGGCAATAATCAGCCTGATAAATTGTACAACCGTCTATCAGTCCACTTCTAGACATTCTCTGGCAAACCAGCATTACATGTAGTTTATTGTTTTTCTTCAGCTGAAACTGGGCTTTGTTGAAACTGGGTTAATTATATTTATATTAAAAATAAGTTGTATAAATCTGCTATTAGACAACATTAGCTTGACTGAATAAACTATTGTTTTAAGGAGATAAAACTGGGCAAGCCAGACCACAGCCTGCAGGGAATGTTAGCTTAAATAAGCAGAAAAATTACTTGGTGGTCCAACTTTATTGGTAGCGATTCATTTATTGCTTCATTCAGTGTTTCAGTGTTGAAATGACCACCGGCAGTTGTTCCAGCCAAAGAAAACTAAAGATATTAGCGTTATTGCCTAGAACTCTTACACACACATTCCAGCTCTGTCTTTCAGTGTCAGTGTAGTGTCTTGGCTGGCCCACTTGGCTGTAAGGCAAAAAATGTTGCATGTATATCATGACAGTTCAGGACACTTACTAAGCACATGCGAATCTCAGTCAGGTTTCACTATGAACAGTGTGGTTAAGATAGAAGATCTGAAGAGTTTGTTTGCAAAACCCAATATTCTCCAAAATAGTAACTTTACAGGAAAAGGAAACACATACTTTGCTTTTAACAGAAGACAGTGGAACCAGATGTTTATATTAAGTCATGTTTGGCATTTCTTTTGGTCCAGTCATCATAAAATTTACAGTCAATGTAAAGAGCAGTGGACGTTTTCAAATTACGTCAGATCTTGTTCTTGGTCTTAGTTCTAGGTACCACTACCTGACCTGGATCTGACGAATCTGTATGTTAACAAATGTCCAAATGTTTGTAGACACCTCTTCTAAAGAATGCAATCTGATATGTTAAGTTACATCCACTGCTGACACAGATGTACAAATGCACACACAACTTGTCTATTCCCTTTAGAGAAGTAATGGCAATAGAAAATCACACTGTGGAGCAGGTAAACATGAACCTGTTGGGACCATGTCTAAAGCGCATGCAATTATGAATGGAATCACATCCTCACAGCAATGTTTTATAATCTAGTCAAAAGCCTTCCCATGGACAGTAGAGACATTTACTCCAAGAAAATCAATGGTAATGCCATTCCATTAGCTCAGCCTACTGGTGATGACAAGTTCTACCTGCACTTTAATATAATGCTAGGCTTTATCCATCCATCCAAGAATCTTGGATGTCTGATTTATACCTAACCCATACTTTTCATGCATAAATATGTGTAATTCATTTTGATTCTTCATGTCCATCTTACATGTTCTTTCCTCATAATTCTCATCATTCAAATTTTCTTTTACTAATCTTCCATCATTCCTCTCTCTTCATCTGTGTTCATCTCATGTTTCATCTCTTCGTGCAGCATTGGAGAACAGAGGTAGGTACCATCTGCACAGCAGGCCCCAGCAGGATGGGGATCCACCCCTTTCTGACCTGCATGAGTTCTCCCCTTCCCCGAGGCTCTCCACCTCAACTCTGAGCTTCTTATGCTGTCACTCAATATGAGGAAGATGTCCTGCAGTCAGACTGTTTACAGTATTTGTAAGCTAATTGTAAATTAACTTCTACACATCAGCATAAGAAATTCATGAGTTTTTTTTATTTCCCATCACTGGTGGTGTCTTGTACTCATATGCATGACTTTTTAACCCTTTGAACTCTAAGTTGAGATTCTCAAATGCAGATTAAGAGTAGTTTGGACTAACGACCAAACCTAGTCTAGCCCTAAGCTTAATCTGGTTGTGGGAAACCAGCCATAAGAGTTTGTATATGGGTTGACACTTCAGTTCACCTCCATATGTACAGACACTGTATGTTCAAAGGTTTGTGGACACCTTTTCTAATGAATGCACTCAGCTAGTTTACATTGCATCCATTGCTAACACAGATGTACAAATGCACACATAACTTGTCTAGTCCCTGTAGAGAAGTACTGCTAAAAGAATAGAAATATGTGGAGCAGATATACCTTAACCTGTTGCCACCATGACTAATGGCAGTCATGGGTTGGAGCAGTATAAAGCCACCCAGCCTTGAGCCATATAGCTGTGAAACTGTGTTCTCTTCTCCATACAGTACGGTAGTTTAACGATGGGGTGGTGCTCAACCAACATCCTGACTTCACTAATGCTCTTGTGGCTGGATGCAATCAATTCCTCAGCAGTGCTCCAAAATGCTCCTTGGAAAGTAGAGCCAGTTGCTGCAATAAACCATTTTTATACCCTTGAAGATACAATAAATGACAGGTGTCCCAATAGTTTTGTCCATATGGTGTAACATATACATATGCAGTGCTTACCAAATCATAGAAATTAATAAATGAGTAATACACTTACGGTTCAAGGGGTTAAATAGTGTTTTCTGAAACTCCCTTAAGGAACTATATATTGATGCTGAACTGAATATGTCCTCTAAAACACAACTGGGTTTGACTGTTACATAGTTATGAGTGAAGAGGTGAAAAATGGGAAGAGGAGGGTTTGTGCCAGTATTCCATGAATGCCCTATGACTCTAATAAATCACTTGTCAGAGATGGCAGCTGGCGTTTGGACAGGTGTGTCTGTACTGAAGTGAAGGCTGCTTTACTGCCTGCAGGCATGCATTCCTACTGATGCTGTGTTGGGTGAAGGCTGCACTGTGAAGTACAGTATGCAGGCTTTATTCTTCAGAAAATCAGCAATATTTTCCCTTTTTAAATAGTTCTCAACTCTGTGTTTTCAGGCGCAGCGTCATGTGTCTGATCTATATGAGGACCTACGTGATGGACATAACCTGATCTCTCTGCTGGAGGTGCTCTCTGGGGAGACCTTGGTGAGACACTGTGTGTGTGTGTGTGTGTGTGTGTGAGAATGTATGAGGCTGAATAATCTTTCTAAAGCCTAACTCTACACCCAAGATCCCCAACCTCAATCCCCTAAAACTGAAGTACTTATGCAACGTCCTTAAGCTAATAGAAACCAATTTAAATGAGTAGCTCATCAAAAAATTAAATGGACACAATTTTTCCCTTTTTCTAAACGTCCATCAGTCAATACATTTGCCATCCAAAAGCTTCTTTATTAATAGCACCCTATCTACACTTGCTGGCCATTTCATTAGGTGCACTTTCTAGTTTTCTAGTCTGTTTCTCTGTATACTTCATTAGCCTCTTTTCACCTGTTCTTCAATGATCAGGACCCCCCACAGAGCAGGTATTATCATTCTCAGCCCTGTAGTAACACTGATATGGTGGTGCTATTCTGTCACTGCTGGAGTGAAAACAGTGCACCAACCAAAACTATATAGCCAGCAGCATCCTTTGACCACCAGTGAAGGACTAGAGGACCATCACAAACTGTGCAGCAACAAATGAGCTTCTGTCTCTGACTTTACATCTACAAGATGAACCAACAAGGTAGGTGTGTCTACTAGAGTGGACAGTGAGTGGACACAGTGTTTAAAATCTCCAGCAGCTCTGCTGTCTGATCCACTCATGCCAGAACACACACTAACACACCACCACCACGTCAGTGTCACTGCAGTGCTGAGAATGATTCCCCACCAATTAATACCTGCTCTATGGTGGTCCTGACCATTGAAGTACAGGGTGAGTGAAGCTGGTAAAATGAACAGTGAGTGTAGATACAGGGTATGTGACCCTATTGAAGTGGTGGGTGTCTATTACATGGATGTCTATTACATTACTGTCATAGCTCCACTTTATTACTAAAGAAGAAGACCACAGAGACACACATCTGTGCCAAACAACTCTGGATTAATGAATAATTGTGTACATTTGATTTGTAGGTGTCCCATTATCTTTAAGTGATGAACTCTGTTGTCCTCTAAAGAAGCTGCATTCTCTTATATTATAATTTAATATAATCATATATAATGCTGCTTTATTGTTTTTTATTATTTTATTTTATTTTAAAAAGCTTCATCCTTTGTATTTTAATGCTGACTGAAATATAAGACCTGACCTGAATTTACTGAATCACACCCAAAACACTGGGTTTCCCATGCATTTCTCTTTTGCTTTGCTAGCTTAAAGCCATGCTATAGTACTGCTTTCCCCTTATCCATAACACATTAACTTCACTCTGTGCCTTCTCTCTTTGAACTGTGTGGCACCTGTTTGACTCCTGATCTTCCTTCTTCTGCCTCCCTCTCCATCTTCTTCTATCCCTCCCTTCCTATGTATGCTGACCTTTGACCTCTGCCCTGTGGGCTTTTGCCTCCTCTCTTTGCACTGCTCTTGCTGGGGCTAGTCCAGGGAGAGGGACGTTGTGAGGAACTTGCGGTTGGTGAGTGGGTTTGTCAATTAGGTGATACATTATATGTATAAATAATTTTTTCTTTCGAATTTGTCCTTTTTTTCCCCCTGTGTCAACATGGGTCCATGAGTCAACATCCAGAATAGGATGGCACTTCTTGTCTTTCTTGTCTACTTTGTACATTTTATATATATATATATATATATATATATATATATATATATATATATATATATATATATATATATATA